>VOQJ01018158.1:0-19120 GCA_015052665.1 Apistogramma diplotaenia | reverse complement strand
CTTAGTGTTTGAACAGTAAATGCGAAAATTCAGCGATTTTGAAAGAAACGAAGCTTAAAACGGTGACCTTAAATGGAAGAGAACTTTAAAATACAAGTCACTGAATAAATATAACCATTTAATTTATTTCTTAATTTTATATTTTCGTGATGACAGGTGTAGCACGGCCTCACCTGCCTCCCCTGACTGCACGTCACTGGTGCCTCCACTTTTAAGATGTAATGCACTGAAAGAGAGATGGAATCCTAAGGGAGCAAACAGCAGTGTTTCAATTTGTCACATAAATTTCTGGAGGGACTTTTGACGCCCTTTTCTGCAGACGTCTTCACAGGGAGGAGCATCACCATTTGACTCCTCAGAAATCATCAAAAAACAGTATTTCTTTTTACATTTTTTTACAATATACATACTCATCAATAAGTGAGGTAAGTTCACTATTCTATGGTTTATTGTGCTGTATTTGATCATTTAATATTGTTAAAATGTGGATGGCGTCTGAGTGTCCACGTCTCGAGATAAAACCGAGCTGCCGGCTCGGCGGAGGTGCACACGAGTCCATCCGTAGACCAGGCAGTTTAAGAAGCCCTGAGAGGCCGAGGTCAGCGCCTGGAGACACAAGACACACTCGAGTCACTGCAGGGGCACGACAACAGGAACATCTCAGCTCATCGTCCCTCATCATCCCCACATTTCCACTGAAACACAACCAAAAGACCAGTGAAGTGGTCAAGAAGACACAAAGTTACAACAAACAAAGATAAATGACAAACAAAAGTCACATAAAGAAGCACAACATCACTTAAACAAGACAAAAAGACTCAGACCGGCACAAAGCAACAAACTGAGCCCAAAAGATGGTGAGCAGCAAAAAACGACACACAAATTCAGCACAAACAAAGCACAAAGAGCACAAAAAGGTACCACAACTAACCATAAAAGATCCCAATCAAACACAAATCATCATGAATGAGTCCTGTGAAACACAATTCCTGTGAAATGACCCTTAAAAGAACACAAAAGCACCAAAGAGCCACAAATCCACCACAGTGAAGCAGCAGAAACACACTGATCAACTAAACAGATGCAATCAGACCCCCAAACACTTACAAACCACGACACACACAGTTACTGACAACATTCACATGTCCAGTAACAGCAGTGAGCAGGAAAAAGCCTGGAATCTTCACACACACCAGAATTGGAGCCCGTTTGTGACAAAGTAAAGTCGGTCCGGTTCCGGCTGACCTGTGATATGTAGAGGACGACCCCGGCTTTGCCCTGACACGCTGAGGGATCCGCCACTCGCAGGAAAGCCAGAGCCACCGCTGAGGAGACACAACACACACACACTGAAACCTCACACTTCTGTCATCAATCAGCACCGATCAGAATCAGAGCCGGACCCCCACCTCAGGATGAAGACACTCACCTGGACCCCAGCAGAAGACGAAGATGGACGGGTACAGCACCATCCTCCGGTCCATCACGCTGAACGAGGCCCGCTGCTCGCTGCCCAGGTAACCGTTAGAGGTCACGACCCGCCTGTAGACACAACGAGCTTTAACCACGAGCACCTGGAGGAGAGGAGACCTTTGACCTTTAGCACACTTTATTGATACAAAATCACAGCAACATCAAGAAAAACCAGCTTCAGACACCACATCATAACACAGCCACTAACTTTACACGCAGCAGCTAAACCCTGAACATCAGACTGACATGCCCATGTGGCCACGCCCCCTGCACCCCCTCCACTGGAGATCCACACTGTGTTCCTCTGTGGGAGGTTTATAGAGGGACCTCCAGCTGCCCCCAGGAGAGCACCCTGGTGCCCAAACACCAGGTCAGTTAGACTCCTGGACACCAGTTAGTGAAGCCTGAAGTGGCTCAAACAGAAGCAATCAGACGTGTTAAGATCCATTTGTTCAGTTCACTTTGTCACCAAAGCATTTTCAGCCCAACAGAAGCACTCGTTCACTCACATTCCCAGCATGCAGTGCAGCGAATCAGAGGAGAGGACATCATTTGATGTTTGGTAGGAAAATATTTGCCATCAGTGTAACGAGCAAACACTCACCGTGATGCTCAGCAGTGTGAAGAGGACGGTGATGAGGAAGACGGTGATGTGATAGGTGTTCAGACGGCTGCAGGCCGGGATTATCGGCTCGTGATCCGAGGTCAGGAACACCGCTCCGGTGTGCATCATCAGACACCTGGTTTGGTATGAAAAAGAATGACTTCCTGCCTCTGTAACGTCTGAATGAGTGTTGACCTTTGACCTGTAAACAGTTGCGTCCTCACCTGAAGGGTTCACTGAAGTTGGCCTGACACTGGCTGAGGTTTCCCTCTATGATCACCGGCATCATCAGCAGCACAGGAAGCAGACTGCACACACACACACACACACACACACACACACACACACACACACACACACACACACACACACACACACACACACACACACACACACACAGGTTTCAGCTGAAGGCTCATTAAATGTCAGGAGCTTGAACAGTTGGTGGTCACTCACCATGAAACCAGAGCGAGGATTTTACCCGCAGTGCTCACTCTGTTGGAGACCTGCACAAGAGATGCAAGAACATGACTTAACCAGCAGGTTCTGGTTATAATAAGCCCTCAGAACCCTGTGCAGCAGAGTGTAACAGGCAGGCTTTACTGGTGTGACTGGGAGGAACTGCCCAATCTGAACCCAAGTGGTCTGCAGCTGGACATTTTGGACACCTGGGTGAGGTGAGGTAAGCGGTCCACTGCTCAGCATCTGGCTCCATGAGATCTTCAGTTCCAACCTCCAGCAGAACTTCGGCATCCGAATGGAGTCTGTGGACTCCGAGTCAGGTTGGACCATGTTCCCCACCTCCATCATTGAGGCAGCAGCACAGAGCTGAGGCCCAAAGGTGTCGGTGCCTGTCATGGTGGGAACGTGGTGGATGACAGCAGGGGTGAAGCGAGCCATCAAACTGAAGGAGGAGCCCTGCTCACACTGATTGGCTCGTGGGAGTTCAGAGGCTCCTGGGAAGAGTGTGATGAGACCACAGAGCAGGACTTCTGGTCAGGATCAAAGTGATTTTGGGAAACCGTCAGGAGACTCGGGAAGAGACTTCGTGGCCTCACTGTACAGTTATTTGCATTATCGTAGGGTCTTTATTAAGGATGGAGATTGAAGGGTGGGCTCAGGCTTGTGGGGAACCACACTCAGCCTCCCCAGGAAGCTCTATACCAGGGTCCTGGGGAGGAGAGTCTGGATCAGGAGGAACAATGTGTAATTCCTGGTCATGGAACACTGGATCATCTTTTCATCCTCTCATGGATGTTGAGGGTTCATGCAAATCTGACCCACCAGTCTACCTTTGCTTTTAATATTCAGATGTGCTGTGTGCTGGACTGTGTACCTGTACAGGGTATCCATCCATGCAGCTGTAGTACTTCTCTCTGATTCCTTTGTAGAGGTTCCACACGTAGTTGAGGGTGTAGAAGAACGAGGCCATGTAGAAAATCTGAAGCAGAGTTTGAAATGAGTTAAACTCTCACTCACGTTCACTGATGTTCTAAACGAGTCACCTGACAGCCCCCAGTGAGCTCACAGAGAGCTGAAACCAGCAGCTGACCCGGGATAGACTCCTCTGAGGGAAGATGTAGGTCAGGAATGTTTTTCTCTTTTCCCATCTCTGCATCCAGTCTGTTCTGTCCTGGTTCTGCTGCTCTATTTCACCCCCTTCCTGACCCAGTTCAGGATCTGGACTGGGTCATCTGGGCCAAACAAACCAGGCCAGCGGGACGAGCAGCTCACTGCAGTAATCTGTTTACTCTGGAATCAGAGCTGCAAACTTCAAGCTGAAACTGACAAGAGCAGCAAGTTTGGCAACAAAGCAGATATTTAGCGGGGTCCGCTCGCCGTGTGGGGATGAAGGCTGGATGCTGGACTGGTCGTCACAGCAACACAGCCATAAATAAACCCCGTCTGGAGCTCGTTGTGTTCTGGGTGAACAGGGTTAAATAGGCTGGAGGTTGTGACTGATAATGAAACATTTTAAGCAGCGAGACCTGATCATCACTTTTCATGTTTCCATGTTTCATTTTTCTCTGTTTCTCTACTTTTGTTTCTTTCTTGACTGATTTAGGCCCTGTTACATGATGCAATCTAGTTTTCTTCCTCTGTCAACTTTTAATTATGATTGCTGCCCTGGCCTTTTTCAACCACTTCCTGCTTTTGGTTTTGCTGCTTTGGTGATTTGACCTTTAGTACATTTACTTCTGTCCCTCTAAGAAAACTTCTTGTTAGGGTGAAACTTTGTACTCTGCCATCCATCGTTCACATCTGTATTACTGATGTTTCCTCTAGTCTGGAACTACAAGAGCACACAGTCATGTGGGTGACTGATCTGATCTGATCTAATCTGATCTGATCTAATCTAATCTTTAAGTGACATCAGGGATGTGCTCTTAGCAGAGGACACGTGCATAGTTGGCGCCACGTTAGGGTGTGTGCACTCAGGCAGCTGCTGATGCTGTACTTCATATTTTACAAATTTTTAAAGGTTCGGAGTTACGGGACTGCAGACTGCAGACTGGTCTGAGACCACTGAAGGTCACGATTCTTTCACAAAACGAACCGGCAGCCGACCATATGGCGTGGTCGCCAGGATTCCTGGTTTTCACCCAGGTGGCCGGACTTTGAGTCCCGGACAAACCGGAGGTTTCATGTTACTGACCCCATCCTCAAGAAAGATTTCACTATAAATACATAAACAGTTTGATTTAAAGTGCCTAACGTTTACAAACATTTTCTGCCTCTGTTTACATCTACATATTTCATTATGGAAATCAACTAAAACTGATTATGATGTGAATGTTTTTGTGTTTTGTTTTTCTTTATTGCTTCCCTGTTTCAGTTGCATTTTGAAGGAGAAGCTGAGATATTTCCAGTAGTAAAGGGCCTGTGGAGTCAGCTCTGGCTGATTTCTCAGGAAATACACAGGCTTGTTTTGAGGATTTGGAAATCCCTCAGCAGCTCCGAACTTCACTGAAAAACCTTAAAACTTTCCCCTAAAAAACAAAAGGAAGCTTGTGGTGCTGCCCGGACTGGAGCTTGCTTTTGATGTTTGGACCAATGTGCAGCACTTGATGAATGTGGAAGTGGTACCAACATGGGCACCGCACTAAAATCACCGTACAGTCCAGTGCTGTTCCTGGAACACTGTGTGTGGTGTTGGTTAGTGCTGCACTTCTTTGGGAGTCTAACATGCATCACTGTGTAAACAGATATGTACTCAAATGCAAACGAGGAGTCTTCCTCACACACAAACCTTAGCCATGGAGCTCCACAGGGTTCTGTGGTGGGACCAAAACTTGTGATACATACTTACATTATTATTCCACTATTTTCAGAAAACATTGCATATTCTGTATTTCTATTTCTGGGTGACAGCCAGTTATATTATTCCAGTGTGTTCCCGCAGCATCACATCTTTTGTTAGATGCTGCCTGCATCTCCGCATTTATACACAAGGTGTCATTTTTCAGCATCAATCTGAGAGCATGATGATGATGATGATGATGATGAGAGCTTATTTCTCATTGGCTCCCTGTTAAATATCACCCCAGCAGAGCACTTCGCTCTCAGACTGCTGGCTTACTTGTGGTTGCTAGGATACTTAAGAGTAGAATGGGAGGCGGAGCCTTCAGCTTTCAGGCCCCTCTTCTGTGGAACCAGCTCCCAGTTTGGCTTCAGGAGACAGACACCCTCTCTACTTTAAGATCAGGCTTCAAACTCTCTGTTTTTCACTCCTCTTCAGTGGGTTTAAGTCTTGCAGTATGAGCCAGGGTGAGATGACTATGAATTCATGTATGTACTACCAGTGCAGTGCAGTGCGGTGCAGCGTAGAGTTGTCACCTGCTCCACGATGTGCAGGTTGTAGCAGTGCGTGCTCCGGCTGCTGCAGTCTTCAGAGAACAGTACAGCGCCGATCAGCCAGCAGACGGCGAGCAGCAGGTCGGCGATGCTGAGCAGGAACAGAGGCTGCAGCTGCAAACACACGTACACAATCACTTTATGCCAATAAATTCATTACACTGTTCAACACAATATTAAACATTTCATTCCAGCACCAGTGGTGGAGCTGTAGGTGTCCAGCACCATGTTCTCTCCTGAAGGCTTTCAGGTCAAGAAAATAAGACACTGAATTCTGCGCTGGGAGCTCCAAATGTAATAAAGGTTGGCAAACAGACATTTAGAGCTGCAGTGATCAGAGAGATTCTGACTCACTTCAAATATTTAAACTGCCGAGGATTCGCTGCTTCCAGCCTCTAACATAGTAGCTCATAGCTCCACAGGTTTGATGTGGAAGACGTTATTCCTGATATAAGATCTGTGTCTCCTGCTGGGATCAAACTGGGAGCTTTCACTGCACCATGGAGCCACTAAATCACCACAATAATATCTATTTCTTATCCTACATGATGGCAGGTTTTGTTCCAGCACATCAAAGATATTTCACTGTGAAATAAAAAAGCTGGTTGTAGGTCTTGAAAAATTAGCCTAATGCAGAAGCGCCTGTACACGTGACCAGCAGGGGGCGACTCTGAGCGAACTGCTCACCTGAGCTCTGAGCTCTGCTGGTTTCATTCCTCACTGAATAAAACATGGAGTTTATTTCAGGAATGACGAGTTAAATATGACTTCAGGCTGCTTCATTACTGATTACGTTTCCTTCATACTGGAGGGAGTGTTCACCATTAAATGATGTTGGGTTACTCTGAAAATGAAAATTCATCTGTATCATGCGTCTCTTTTAGTGATCGCTCTGCTCTGGGGAAATATGGTCTCATTAAGACATTCAACCATAGGTCCAGTATGAGCCTGAGCTCGCGGTTTCTCAGCGAGGACCACGTCTCTAAGTGCTGAGGCTTCTGAAAGGGAACTTCATAAAACAAAGGTGACTTTTATATGCAGTTCCTCTTTGTGATCCCAACTTCAAAGCTTAGAGCACATTTTACAGCACAGTTCGTGTGAGCGTGAAACAGAAGTGGCTGACCTCGGGCTTCCGGCTGAGCCTCCGTAACATCAAACAGGAGATGATGGAGCCTGAACCCAGAATGCTGCAAACATAAACACACAAAGCTCAGATTGAACTGCACATTATTCATAAACTGAACCT
This sequence comes from Apistogramma diplotaenia, assembly GCA_015052665.1. NCBI lineage: Eukaryota > Metazoa > Chordata > Actinopteri > Cichliformes > Cichlidae > Apistogramma > Apistogramma diplotaenia. The sequence goes on along the minus strand of VOQJ01018158.1, from coordinate 11,942 downwards.
CGATGTAAGAGCGCGGCATTTGTTTAAAGAGGGAACAAAAAAAGCTTTAATCAAAAGATTTCATGCAAGATTGGAAGTGTTCCCGCCTCTATTGTCCGAGTGCTGTGACCTCTGACCCCCCAGGTCTTTCCCACTGGTCCCATACAGGGTAAATGACCTGGAAATAACAGCCTGACGCAGACCGCTACAAACGAGTCCCACAGAACGGCTCATTTCTGCACATCAGGGACGTCAGAGCAGCCGGCCCACCTGTGAGTCTGCTTCAGCACTTGGATGGTGTTCAGCCTGGAGGGGCTCGGGGGGGGGGCTCGACAGTAGTGTCTGTGCTCTGGACTTTGAGTTTGACACCCCTGGTAATCATCAGCTGTGTTCAGTGGCCCAGCTGCTGTCATCTGTTTATGTGACTGTGCGAGTAACTGTAGTCTAAATAAATGCACTGTGGACTTTACCCAGTAATATTTATCCTTTATTCCTTCTGATTAAAGCAGCAATAATGATAGTTATTGTTGCTCAACTTGTAAGCTTTCAACGCTGGCTTAATTAATACAAATATGTCTTTACTTTCCATCTGTGCCTGTATCAGGAGGATGAAGGACAGTAAGTGATGAAGACACTGACCTGAGCAAAGCCATGACGAGCTGGATCCACCTGACGACGGAGTACACCTGCAGGGCAACAATCAGCCTGGTCAGCGAGCGTCTGCCTCAACACCAGACCCAGCAGGCACACATGCTGAGTCTCCACATACCCACTGTTTTCTGCTCATGCAAAGCTCCACGTGTTTTTATTCTTACAGGAGCTTTGCATGATCACATGTTCATCTCTTTAAGGCCTGTGCGTGTGGATTCATCCACATTTCACTGCTGCAGCGAGTGTTTCCTGCAGAGCAGAATATCTTCCCCTCCCTGAGGTCAGTTAACATCAGCTGCAGCTGCGGGAGTGAAAGTGTTAAAAATAACGACAGGAACAAACTGGGGGAAACACAAAAAGCCCAGAGGAAGTCCAGAAATTCACTCTGAAAGAGGAAGCTGCTGTGGCGTCACGTCCACGTCTTCCTGAACTGTCAGTTTACTCGTGTGTGCACACACTCAGTGCTGCCTGACCCTGACCTCACCATGCTGCTGCACAGAATCAGCCCAAATGTCGCAGCCTGCAGTTCCTCTGCAGTCCAGCAGAGGCGCCACAGTGAGTCAGTCGCCATAGAAATAACCCTGCTTACAGCCTGAAACAGAAACTGCTTTGGTCTCTGTGGATAATTTCCCCCTTCATAGCAGCTGTACAGGGGGGGACGATGTTTCTATTACTCACCGCATATCATTTACATAATTAGGGGTGTGGCCTCTCTGGCTGACAGGTGGAGGGCAGTGGCTGCAGCCGTCTGCTAGGTTTCACCTCAGCTAACTGTACCTCTGAACTACGTTTGTGCTGTTGGAGTCGTTGGGAGCATTTTTATTGCAATTATCTGAGAATAATATGACTGCTGTGCTTCATCAAGGCTGAGCTCCAGCTTTAGAATTTACTTCGGTGTTACTGAACTCTAATTAGCAGCAACAGCTCAAATGGGTGCTTGTACAGCACTTCCTACCTCATGCCTCATTCACAGAGCAGCTTTGATCAGGCAGCATCATGTTCAGTGACGGGCTGAGGATACTTTGATGTACAGACTCGAGGAGCTGGGGCTCGAACCACCAACCTCCTGATTTGTGGATAACTCCCAAGCTGCAGCCAGAGCAGGTTGCTAACCAAACTAGCCGATAGCGCACCACCCTCTAACCCAAACGTGGCCCCAAAGACTAACACAGCAAAGCTAAAATGCTAACACTGATGCCTCAAAACCAATGAGCAATGCCATGTCGGTTACTTCCATCTTTTAAATACAGTCTATGCAGATATCAAGAATATTAAAATAAATTAAAAATAACAGTATATTAAAAATAGAGAAATAAATTTGTAATGTTTCAAAATGAATAATTTATTAAAAGCAAATTAAATAATGAGTTTAAGCCTTGATAAACATGATTGGGTTTGTTCCTCATCATCTGATTGAAAGATTTTTGCCCTGATTAAACAGCCTGAAAGTGAAAAACGTACATGTACACATATACACGTGAAAAAATCAGGTTATTAATGTTCAATCAGGCGATTCTGTTGGCAGTGAAACATCTGAATCTGTTTCACTTCCCTTCTGTGCATTTAATGAAGCTCTGATTTACTGCAGCAGCACCACAGCAGCTTTAAGAGCCTCATTTCTGTCAGGACGTCAGAAAACAGAGGAAATATTGAAACGATTGATCTGTTGAGTCATTTTTTGGAGCAAGCCTGGGACTCAGGGACAAATAACTTAAGACTTTCTAAGACATCGAGGCAGGCGTGGCAGAGAGGAGACGGTTTGATAAGAAAAACTAATTTAAATTATGAATATGTAAAATCAGACTTCCATGTTTTCCCTCTGCTGTGTAGAAAACTTAATTCCTCAAGATTGTTTACAGAGTTTTATCATTTGGAGAGCTCAGTAATGAAAAGTGTTCCTGATAATCCACAAACTTTCATGTAGGAATTCTTTACACTTTTACCAAACATCACCAAAATAATTTTTACGTGTGAACCGTCCCTTTGAGTGATTTTTCCATTAAACCTAATAGTATGTAAAGTTGTTGCTCTGAGGATGTGCTGTGCAGTCTCACCTCAGTCCAGTCCTGGGCTCCTGTGGTGTTCTTTGTTGTGTTGTTGGTCACCACCATGTAGTTTGGAAGCTCCATGCTGAGAGCTCAGAGTCACTGGGAATAACAAACTGAAGCTGAGGATCCGGTGAGCGGCTGCAGTCTGGTCCTGAAGCTGTCAGATGACCTGCAGCGAGCTGGCGAACCAGCTTTAATGCTGCAGCAGGCCCCGCCCACTCCCGCCCCTGACCACGCCCCCTGTGCCAGTGCCAGAACGGATCTATCAGCAGGAACTTCCACCTGCGCTTTCTGTTTAGCGCCCCCAGTGGACATCCAGGGGCAGCAGCACAGAGTACTTCTACTCAAATACTTCAGTACTTTGTAGAGTACTTCTCACAGACAATCACAAACAACAAAAGAGTCAAATAAGAAAATTAATGGATGGATGTGCCAATAAAAAGGCACAATAAAAAACATGTCGTTTAATAATAATAATAATAATAATAATTCAATAAAATTGTTCATAGAAAGCCTGATTAAACACAAAGGCTTTAGCTGCTTTTCCAAAGAGTCCACAGTCAGCTGGACTCGGGCCGAAATAATGATTCCAGCCTTTTCCTGCTAAGCACACGGTTTTATATTTGTAATAATCAGTCATGGTTACAGCAAAGGTAAACAACTCCGCTCAGTGATGCTGCAGTCTCAGCTTTGACCACAGCGACAGCTCCAGCTTTCTCCAGAAACCGCTCCGTCTATGCTTCAAATGAAGTGTGTGTGTGTGTGTGTGTGTCCTGAACTGCGTGTAAAAGGACAAAATGCTTGTGCGCCGCCTGCTGGCGGGACGGGAGAATCACACGCAGAGGAAACCGCTTCACCGCTGCAGAGAATCCATCCATCATAAATCCATCAACAAAACAGTCTCACTACATTCTAAACTCACTCTAATGAGTGTAATTTCAGACTAATGTGAACTCATGGAAACAATGACAATAAGCACAGAGTGTTTCCTGCGTTCCGGGGTTAAAGCAGGACGTTTGTCCACTAAAACCCTTCTGCTGATGTTGTGGAACCTCCCTGAAGCTGTAGCGGACAAACCTTCAGCCGTGACTCTGCGAGAACGGAGGTGACTTTAAAGAGCGCCCGCAGCACAGAGCTCACACTCAGGGCCTGTTTGCTTCCAGCTCAAACTCACTGAAAACACGTCAAAGTCAGCACGTTTTGGCGCTGTGACGTCACACAGTTCGCTCAGCTGCTTTATAGCTGTGACGCCCTCAGACACGGAGAGGGCTCCTCTGTGATGCTGCGCGTTACCATGGAGATTTTGAATAGAAGCGCCTCCACTCACCTGTCAGCCGCAAACTCACTGAAGTGATGTCCAGTGTCCTTTGGTGTCCTGCAGTCGGCAGGCTTTACGCATGCGCTTCAGGGCGCATTTAAAACGAACTGAACAAACTAGAATTGAACATCCACGTAACGCTGTTAACACACACACACACACACACACACACACGCGGTTCTACCACCTGAGCCGCAGCTGCACCGATCATTGAACTATAATAGGCACAGTTACTCAGCTTCACCCGGAGGTGGCGCTCTGAACCCTGAAGAATTCAAACATGGCGATCAGCGGTTTGTTCCTCACAAAATGCTTTAATTAGTTTATCATGAAAAATCAGTCCACGCGTGTTTTATCTTCCGCCTTCAGTCACGTGCATGAATCCGATGTGAGGTCACGATGGTAAACAGTGCTCACACTGACCCCTGCAGCCACAGATGTTCCCCAGCTGTAAATAGGAAATAATGACGTAACGTTTCCCTGCTGGGACACGTCAGCGCTCCCACTCCCACAGCCTGACTGTGGAAACTGACACAGTGAGGAACGACTGCTGCAAACACGAGATAATAACGCAGAGAACCATTAACTCATCAAACATCAACACACTCGTCACCAGGAAGTGAAGCGTTCTCGCAGTTCGACTATGACGTATGAACTCTGATATCAGCTTGATGACGCTGCACTTCAACTTATTCAGATACACAAAACTTATTTCAGCTGTTTGTTGCATTTCTTGTTTCAGTCCACTGTGTTGGCCACTTTATTAGGTACAGCTTGGTGGACGTGGTCAGCAACAACACTCAGGCGGGCTGTGGGGTTTAAACGATGCTCAGCGGGGTCTGAGGGTCCCAAAGTGTGCCCAGAAAAGACCCCCCCCCACCATCACACAGCAGCAGCCTGAACTCTGACCTTCCCAGTGTCACAGACCCGTCAGCCTGCAGCCGCTTCAACACAGATGCTCTTCTGCATACTTTGGTTCTAACGAGTGTTTACTTCAGCTCCTGTGGCCTTTGTCTCCGGTCTGTCTTCTCTGACCTCTGACCTCTTCCCCACAGAGCTGCTGCTCAGCTGATATTTCCTCTGTAAACTGTAGAGCTGCTGTGAAGTTTCTGAAACACTCGGACCAACAACAGTCACTCACATCAGCTTCCTCCCACATCCTGAAGCTGAGCAGGCCCACAGGCCTCCTCTGCATTAACAAGCAGCTGGGCAGGTGTACCTAATAAAGTGGGCAGGTGTACCTAATAAAGTGGGCAGGTGTACCTAAGAAACATGAAGGTGAGCTGAGGCCTGGAGCTCTGCCAGCTTTTATGAAGCTTTTGTTTTGTGTAAATTCACTGATGGCACAAAGGCTTCTATGTGGCTGACCTTTGACCTTCACGTTTACCTCTACAGAAATGAAATCAGGACCAGGGCTGCTGATATGTAGCACCGAGTATCCAACAAGCATCAAGAATGCAACGACGAGTCACAGTAACCACGACTGCGTGTTCGAAGTTACGGCTCTAACGTGACCTCTGCGTGACCTCTGCGTGACCTCCTGCCGTGATTACGTCTTCAGCTGTGAACCACGAGGCGCCGGCAGAGATTAGGATGCACATCCAGACTCTGGTCTGTGGTTCAGGCACCAGAAGCACTTTGGTTAGAGGGTCAGCGCGGTCCGGTCAGCGCGGTCCGGTCAGCGCGGTCCGGTCAGCCGGCGGCTCGCCTGGAGCTGGAGATGATTCCGGTTACCTGCGAATGCCGTTGGCCAGCTTCAGGTGCAGACAGGCTCCTCCTGCTCCCTCAGCACAGAGGTGTAAGTGAAGCAGTGGGGAAAGTAGGTATTTGACACCCTGATGGTTTCCTACAAAGAACAGAGGTCTGAACTTTTCACCGCAGCTGCACTTCAGCTGTGAGAGACTCCAGAAAATCACCTTTTAGCATCTTTAAATAATTAACGAGCATTTTATTGCATGAAATAAGTATTTGACACAGTAGAAAAGCAGAACCTGATGTTCTTTGTTTGCAGTTACAGACTGTGGTTCTTGACCCGGTCTGCTCACTGCAGCAGGATGTTGGTCCACACATCTTCTCCAGGTCCTTCAGGTTTTGGGGCTGTTGCTGGGCAACACTGAGTTTTAGCTCCCTCCAGGACCCTGAAACGGGAGCCGCTCCTTAGCTGGGAGTTTCAGGTCAGTGCCGTGCTGGAAGAAACAGCCTTCAGTGCTCTCACTGAGGACCACGTGTCTCCTCTGGATCATCCAGGTGGGCAGTGGAGAGGTTGGAGTGTGACAGTGTGTGGACAGGTGTCTTTCACACAGGTACCAGGTTCAGACAGGTAACGAGTGCAGAGGAGGAGCTTCTTAAAGAAACAGGTCTGTGAGAGACGAGTTCCTGCTGGTTGGTAGATGATCAAATACTTATTTCATACAATAAAATGCAAATTCATTATTTAAAAATCATAAAATGTGATTTTCGAACTTGGCAGCGTATCGAATATTTATTTTCCCCACTATGTAACAGGAAGTGGCCTGTGAGCGGAGGCTAGGCTAACAGCATCTCAAACTCTCTCCAAAGTGCTGCACTTCTCCTTTAAGGCAGGTTCAATCGAGCGGCTCCTCTGAAGTCGTTGGCTTCACTGACTTTTGTCCACATGACTCATCGGCTGAGGGGGTCCCGGCCTCTCTCGGCCCGGCTGGCAGCAGCTCGTGCTTCTTCATGTGCTTCCTGAACACTCTGGCTCCGCTGAGGTTCTTCTGGCAGATGTCACAGAAGTACGGCCGAGCCTCCGAGTGCACGTCGACGTGGTAGGTGAGCTCGAGCGCGCGGCTGAAGCTCTTGCTGCACAGCGGGCACTGATAGCGGACCCCCGAGTGCGTCAGCTGGTGCTCTTTGAGCGAGCTGCGCTGCTTGAAGGTCTTGGGGCAGACGGGGCACTGGTACGGCCGGGCGTCGGTGTGCAGCCGCTGGTGCCGGCGCAGGGCGCTGGAGAAGGTGAAGCTCTTGCTGCAGATGCTGCAGGTGTAGGGTCTCTCTCCGGTGTGGATCCTCTGGTGCTCCGTCATGTGGACGTGCTGGATGAAGCTCTTCCTGCAGGTGGGGCACTGGAACGGACGCTCGCCCGAGTGGATCCGCAGGTGTTTCTGCAGCGCCGACGCTTTGAAGCAGTCGCGCCCGCAGACCGGGCAGCAGTGCCGCGACTTCCCATGAGCCCTGCTGTCTGTCTGTAGGTCAGAGGGCCCGCGAGGGTCTGCTGGTCCATCAGCGTCTGACGGCCCGCCAGGATCCGCTGGTCCATCGTGGTCTGATGGCCTGTGAGGAGCTGCTGCTCCATCAGGAGCTGCTGGTCCATCAGGGTCCGAGGGTCCACGAGCATCTGTCAGTCCATCAGGGTCCGAGGGTCCATCAGGATCTGTCAGGGACACATCAGAGAGAACTCAGCTCATCAAAGCTCTGATAGAATAGAATAGAATAGAAAGAGCAGCAGTGGGTCAGTTTTATAACCAGGATCACAGCTGAGCTCAGGAAGTTCCTCCTGCTGCTGCCATCAGTAAGTAATCAATAACAGATTCATTAATGCCTTAAATGAATTAAAGTGAAGACGCACTGAAGGGCGGCAGCCTCCAGTCCTCTTCCTCGCCATCAGAGTTGATGAGCCCGCTCACGTCCCCGTCTTTGCGCTCCTCGCTGTTGCCCCGTTTGGTGACGAGGGCCTCAGCTTTAGCGGAAACACCTTCAGAGTCCTGAAGCATCGTCAAGGAGACGAAACAAGGAGGAAATGAAACAGTCAGACATGAGAATAATCATATGTCAGCTCGTTCAGGATAAACGAACCTACAGAGAAACTGAAACGTTTGTTCATGAAGCTTCAGTGTGACGATCAGCTGCTGCTGGGTGGAACCAGCTGAAGCTCGCTGACGTCAGAGGTTCACTTTCATCCTGCTCAGATATTTAAAACTGCAGAAATGCTGACAACAGCGTTCACCTGAAACCAGCGGTTCTCACCTGCCCGCTCACTCCTTCATCCCCCTCCTTCTTCTTCTTCATCCCCGCCTCCACCCTCCCGCCCTCGATCTTCATGTCAAACCAGAACACCTGAAACGGAAGCAGAAAAACAGACTGTTCTCTGAAATCTGATCTGAGTGCAGTTTTTCTCCCCTGTTTCGCCTTAACAAAGGTGTTCTGACCCAAAGGCCTCCTGAGCGTCACCTTGTCAGCAGGGTCCGCGATGAGCCCGTCCCTGATGTGGGTCCTCATGTGCTGCCGCAGCAGGCAGGGCTTCAGGAAGCTCCTGGGGCAGATGCTGCAGGCGTGAGGTTTGTCGGCCATGTGGGTCTTCCTGTGAACTCGAAGGGTGGCCACGCTGCTCAGGGTCTTCGCGCACACCGGGCAGCGGTGCGGCTTCTCCGCGTCGTGGATCTTGGCGTGGTCCAAGAGCGCAGCCATCCCTGGGAAGCTCCTCCCACAGATGAAGCAGCTGTGGGAGGAGCTTTCCGTCACGCCGTCGGTGGTCCCGCCTGCAGGGCAAACAGGAAGAGCAGTGAAGCTCGGGATCAGCTCGATCTACTCGACTCTGAACTCTGAACATGAAACAGTGACCCTATGTTCACCCGACACCGGAGACATTTTTCCCAAAATGTTGAACGATTCCTTTAAACTATTAGAAGCTGGCGGGTTCCACGAGGTTCAAAGGTCAAATGAGTGCAGGAGCACAGATTCGCACTAACGCTGAGCTCTGGTCTGAGGTGAGGACGAGCTGGATCACCTGCAGGCCGAGCAGTGACTGTGTTTAACTAATGTCTGAACAGGAGCCGTTTCCTGTCCCGAGTTCCTCACCGGTCACCGAGTCGCCCTCTTGGTTCCTGTCGTTTCCGTTCTCCACCTTCACACCGCTGCACGGCTCGTCTGGTGCCTGGAACAAAGAGCAGATCCGAGGTCAGTTCAGCCTGTCTCCTGAACCCAAAGTGGCTCCACAGAAGAGGCCTGAAAGCTGAAGGCTTCTCAGGGAGCTGTTGGGCAGCCCGATGATGACGAGTTACAATAATCCAGCCTAGAAGTACTAAAGACACTCCTCTGGCTTCCAGCCACAGTCCAAAGACATGCGAGTCAGATTAAGCTGTGAGTGAAGGTCGTCTCCTGCCTGTTTTAACCGTGTCAGACTGATGACCTTTGACCTGAACAACGCCTCGCACCTTTGGCGGCAGCTTTTTACACTTCACAGGTTTCTCTTCTTTACGGCTTTTCTACTCAAATTTAAATCGGATGGATGAAATGCTTTGGGGTCATGACCTTTTGCAAGACTAATTGGGGAGGGCGTCAGAAAATGGGTCTCTACTCTTATGTGGTGCAGTTTATTTATTACTGCCTTTTTAATTAATTACTTTATTCATTTATTACTTTAAATTTCTGCATTTTTCCTTTCCCCCTGAAATGAGGGGCCGACTCCTCACCGAGTCGCCCGGAGTGGTGGCGGTGCTGGACTCCACCCTGCTGTGGATCTCCTGGTGCTTCCTCAGCACTCGGAGCACGGAGAAGCGCTTCATGCAGATGTCGCACTGGTACGGCCTCTCTCCGGTGTGAGACCGCATGTGCTCTTTCAGCCGGGACGCTCGGCCGAACTCTCGGCCGCAGACGTCGCAGGTGAACTGCTGCGCCCTCTGGTGGAGCTGCTGGTGCTGCTGCAGCTTCTCAGCAGAGGAGAAGTCCTTCTGGCACAGGAAGCAGTGAAGGTGCATGTCCCCCTGAGGTTTGAGTTAAAGTGGAAATCTGATGAGCAACAACCTGAAACTTTAACTGCATCATAACTTCATGCTTGAGCTCAACCTTCAGCTCAGATTTTATTGTTTATGACATAAAACTGTGGCTCTGAAGCAGTCCAAGAACCACAACACAGCTACACACATGTCACAGTTATGACTCAAACACGTGACCACATCTGTTTAACAGAGACGTGAACTTTCCCTCTGTGACGAGCTTTCCAGATGCTCCTGTCGTGTCCGTCACTCACCTCTCCATCAGCACCTTCGACTTTGACCACCTGGATTTGCTCAGCGTGTTTCTGCAGGTGCTTCTTCAGCAGACCCGGCCTGTTGAAGCTCTTGCCGCACAGCGAGCAGGGGTGAGGCTGCTGCCCCGTGTGGAGCCTCACGTGGTCCCTGAAGGACGACGCTGTGGAGAAGACCTTCTCGCAGATGGAGCAGGAGTACAGGTTCTGGCCCGTGTGGGTTTTCTGGTGATCTACGAGCCCCGTCCTGGAGGCGAAGCGTTTGGGGCACAGCGAGCAGATGAACGGCCTCTCCCCGGTGTGAGTGCGCTCATGCTGCACGAGGTGGCGCCGCTGGACGAATCCTCTCCCGCACACCGAGCAGCAGTGCGGTTTCTCCGCGGCGTGCCCGAGCCGGTGGCGCCGCAGGCAGCTCAGCTGGGCGTAGCTGACGCCGCAGTCGGGGCAGGAGTACGGCTTCTCCCCGGTGTGGACGCGCTGGTGGACGGCCACGTTGATCTTCTTTGTGAAGCGTTTGCCACACAGTGTGCAGCTGTACGGCTTTTCGCCAGTGTGGGCGGTCATGTGATCCGCCAGGCGGGACGGACGTGAAAACTCCCGGCCGCATACCGAGCAGCGGTGGCAGCGCTTTGACCGCTGAGCGCTTAAAGTATCTGAAGCAGGTTCTTCTGGCACCAGGAGATTCTCCACGTCTGGAACGCCCTCATCTCCTGCAGGGCAACAAAGGTTATTCATGCAGGATTTCCTTTAACGTGAGATATAATTCATACAGAAACACAGAAAAGGGAGGTGGAGGAGGACACGGGGTCGTCCTGCTGATGTTCACTCATCCAAAACATGGACACAAACAGCTCACACAGTCCAGCATTTTCTGCTGGTGTGTCTTTGTTTAAAAACCAGATGTGGTGTGAGTTTGACTCACATTAAAGAAGAACTGCAGCTGGGAGCTGAACAGAAGCCTCCTGGGTCAAAACCAGGAACCCTAACGACCACAGAGGTCATTCCTCAGCTGGGGGAGGATTATTATAAGGGGCTGATTTTCTTTTAATCCCTGAAGCCTGTGCTGGGCAGACGTGCAGCTAATGCTGTTAGCATAGATCAGCCTGCTGTTGTCTAGCTTCCTGAGTCCAGTTGGACCAAAACATCAGCACTCATCGCTGAGAGAACTCCTAGTCTAACACTGATGCCTAACCTCCAGCAGGAAGCAGCTGACAGGCCTCTCCTCCTTCTTCAGGCTCCTCCTTCACTCCATTCATCTCCTCATGCTCTCCTCCTCCTCAGTGTGGACACGTCTCCTTCAGGCCTCTGAAACGATCAGTTATACATGAACTCCTGCTCTCGTGCCTGATCGCAGGACTCCGTTCGGCACGGCGACAAACATACCTGAAGCCTGGCTCAGCTGATCTGAGAGGAGCTGCATGAAACTCCTCCGTCTGCGCTGCAGCGGGAATCCTCACTGCAGCAGAGAAGCACACATGAAACATGAATCAACCTGAAACGCTCTCCAAGTCTGAGAACAGCAGGTTTCATCTTTCCCTCTTGGAGTCTGGCACCACTAACCGTCCTGGAGGCAGACCTGAGCTAATGCAGCTCACCTTCACCTCTGAGGCCGCAGAAGGAGCTTCTCTTATTTCTGTCTGCTGCGAGCTGGAAACCAGCCCGACGGCTCCACGCTGCAGGACGTTTCACTCTTTGATCACTTTGAATCCTTGGATCAATACACGATGGCCCTGCTTCCTCTCCATTTGCAGCTTCTTAACCTCATCATCCTTCTTCTCTTCCTCCTCGGGGGAGGGCCGGTCCTCTTCCCATCTCTCCCTCCTCCATCATTACTCTGTGGGATTGTCCAACCTCTCCACCCACCTCTGGCCTGTTTGTAGGCCTCCTCCCCACAGGAGCCTCCCCCCTTTTGGCTCAGCCGGCCTCACAGACTCGCTCACCCCTCGAGACGGACTCCACA
>VOQJ01018156.1:6518-18409 GCA_015052665.1 Apistogramma diplotaenia | reverse complement strand
TTCTAAGTTAGAGTCTGAACAATTCTGGCCAGGCAATCCAGTTGGCCGGACAGTTTAAACCAAAACAACTGCCCTGACCTTCTTGGTTTCCCGGTAAAAGCAGGTATCCTCCAAGCTCCAATCCAAAGGAATCCTGTTACCATATGGCATCAAAGATGAATACACATTCATCTTTGACGCCCTCAACTGACAGACCTGAACGGGGTTCATTCCACTGAGGACAGGCGGGCTTCCCCTTTTCCGATCTCATGTGGAATAAAATTTACTCAATGGTACTGAGCGCCCAGTAAGCCAAAAAATATGATTAATTTCCAGTACGATCAGACGTGTGAAGAGAGGCTCTCTTGGAAGCAGCTGAAGCAGGGAATAGCAAGAGAGGGGAGGGAGAGAGCCCGTCAAGAGCCAAGAAGAAGAAAAAAAGATTAAAAAAAAAAGATTGACAGACAGATTGTGGCTGCGTCTGAAGTGATAGTAAATGTTAAATGGATTAGTTCTTTTATAGCGCTTTTCTGCTCTTCTGAGCAATCAAAGCACTTATACAACATGTACCATTCACCCATTCACACCACATTCATTCAAGCACTTCCATGTTAGTGCTTATTATCTAACATTCACACGCATTCACACTCCAACGCTTGTGTCGGAGAGCTACTTAGGGCTTGCCCATAGATACTTTGGCATGCAGCCCGGAACAGCCAGGAATTGAACCACCAACCTTCTGACTGGTGGGTGACCTGCTCTACATCCTGAGCTACAGCCACCCCTGATGCAGATGCTGCACTGGCCTGTCGTGGTGAAAAGGTTCGAGCGTGAAACCGAAGCTGTCGATTTACCAGTTGACCTATGTCCTTACCATTACTTATGGTCATGAACTCTGGGTAGTGACCAAAAGCTTGTGAATACAAATCATTCATGAGACTTTGTTTATGCCATGTAAACGAGCAGAAAAATTACAAAACAAACATTAACAGGGTATCAAGTTATGTTGTTGACATTACTTTCTTCTTTGTTAGTATTGTTATTGGAAGACAATGGAGGCAATACTGCCCACCATATCTTCCTGTAGTACTTGCAGTTACAAAAGCATGTACGTGGTTTTAGAATATGATGTCAAAATTAGAATTCAGTCAACGAATCATTGCAGCTCTACTCCTTACTCTCAGTAGCTCAGTTTCTCTGCCTAACCAATCAATACAAGTCCTTTTCTCTGTCCTTAGTGTCCAGCCTCACAACTCTCTAAAGGTTTTTCATTTGCCTCTTTGCCATACGTCTCTATTATTTAGGAGGCTATCCTCTGGCTAATGAAGGAGCTAATGTTATTTTGTTTAAGCTAATGCTAACCTGTTCATTAGCAATGCCACTGTCATTGTTAATTCTGTAAAAGTATAGTTTTTGTAGTAGCAAGTAAGAGTTTATGTTAAAACATGTTATGCCCATTTATTTCATGAATCAAATCTGATGCAATAGATTATATGACAGTTTTGGAGTTTGGTCATTACAATCAGTTTTTGAGTATATTAAATATTTGTTGTGACTGTCTTTGGTCAACAAAATTTTTATATTTTTAAGTACATGATGTCTTTATTTATTTTTATTTATTTCCAGGAATATAAAGTACACTACCTGTTTATCTGGTTAAGGTTTGTAAAAGCAGACACAGAAGAGTTGACGGTCACGCTTAACCTTTGCTTGGCTTCATTAATCTGTAAATAATCTCAACATGCAAGAAAACAGGGTTGCCGAAGTAGCAAAAAAATCACATAGGTGTGATGTGCTTTAGTTTGACACTGATATTCTTCACTGGTTTGTCATGGAAATGTTGTGCATTTTGCATAAATATTTGTCTTATGTCTTTGAACACTGATACCTAAACCCTACCCCTAACCCTAACCCTACCCTACCAATGGGAGGCAGTCATATCAGCAGGGAAAGCAGATCAGTTGGTACTTTCTATGTCTAAGGGCTTTCTAGCTAACATGCACATACATAATGAAGACATCAGGTACATATTGAGTTCATGCTAGCTTTTTTCTGTTTAGAGACTCCAGAGTGAGTCTTACATATATCACCCATAGTAGATACAGTGAAGCACAATTTGCCTTCACTGTATCTGTACTTCACAGTTTGCGCCACAAAGCAAATCTCTGTGATTGATTCAAGAATAGTCTCTGATCTTTCAACTCTTCATCACTGAAACAAATTTTACCAGCAAAGAGGTGATGTATGAGATGCACACACAGTACCATGGAGAGTCACATCTCTCTTCTTGTATAAAACAATACCAGAATGAGCACAGTAATGGGCAGCATTCTCAAAGCTCTGCAGAAAAAAGGTTCAAACACACAGTGATACAAAGATGAAGGCAAAGAGGGAGGCGGACAGAAAAGGAGTTAACATGAACATGGCTGTGACTCCTGATATATCAATCACATGCATGCTTATTTGCTCATGCACAAAAAGGTGGAGGAGAGGTGGGATGCTGATATGAGACTAGAGCAGTGTGCAGAAGTATGTGGGGTGTCACCTTGGTCAGTAGGTGGGAAGGTTTTCCCGCTATGTTTCTCAAAATCAGCGAGGTTTCCCTGTCCAGATACGAGTGCTTGAAAAAGAAAGAGAGAGTGCCCGTGAATTGACCTGGTGCTGATTGGTTGGACGTGGCAGTTTGGCAGAAAGCTGTACGGTAAAGCAGAGATCAGCAGCAGAAAAACTTAATTGATGAAGTGGTCAGTGACAGAAACCTGTGAAGGAGAACTGCACACATAGCAAACAGATTAAAGTGTTGATAAACTCTTGGGTTGCTGAGATGAGAAATGGATGTTAACCTTTTTACATCCCCTAGTTCCTCAGTGACCTGTCTGGGGATAGGGTTAGGTTCACCTCAACCAGTTTATATGGAGTTTTCCCTATATTTGGTGTACCAAAACAGAAATCTTAGATCAGAGCTGCTGGTTCACAAAGCAAGTAAGATTTGGTTTCAATGGTAACACCTTCTAATTTCTAAAACTGTGTACCATGGAGCACAAATGCAACTCTAAACCAACCCCGAAGTCATTTACTGGTGACATTAAGAGGTTGAGAAACATATTTAACAGTCATGCAAAAACGTATTTTCATATGAAACCTATATTACCAAGACTACCTTTACTTGTGATTTCCCAAGTTTCTAACACCCGGCTTTCCAACATTTCTGAGGTAAAGACCTACATAGTTTCTGAATCTGAAAAAAACAGGCTTAAACCTGCATTCTCTTTAATGGTCAGCAGGAGGCAACACAAATAGAAGCTGTCACTACACCATAAAGTGGTATGGAAAAAATGTAAAGGGAAACAAACACAGTACAGTGAGTCACTGCTGCTTTATGGTTTTGTGATGGGAGAGTGGAGGGCTGTACAATTAAACAAGTGAACACACAATTTTTACTTGAGACTAGTGAGATACCAGACTTTCTTATCAATGATTGATTTTCTAAATATTTTATATTACTCATATTAACTGGCAAAGTGAACAAAGAGAGTGGCATGGTGAGATCTACTGTCCATAATCCCTCATCTGTGCATGCGCTGGACTGCTATCAGTCAGCAGCAGTTCATCCTCAGCAGCTTAATCATAAGCAGAGTGAGATCCAATATGGCACCACAGTAAATTAGACTATTTTATTAAAAAGAAACGAGAAGTTTCTTTTTTAAAAGTTACAATTTGTTTATCTGATCCTGTATTATTGGTGTAATGTTAAAATTCAATGCCTTTAGCAATGTACAGCACCTGTCTTTTCTCATCTTTAATAATCTCATGAAAGCATGTATTTGCTTCAATCTCTAGAAACTATTTTATAGAAAGCATTATGTCGCTCGTGATAACCAGAGATTAAAAAATAATATTTAGGTCAACCAGATATACACAAACAGACAGACGATTACAGTCAGCTTTTCCGTTCGGTCAAGATCTGACGAACCACACGCACACTGTGTGATCCATTCTAGGAAAGCAATCAAGAAAAAAAGAGCTGCTATATTCAACCAAAAAGGACTTAATGTGTGTCCTCCTTTGAAAGTGAGAGGTCACTTTTGTGGTTACTAGTAGTAAGGCTGAAATGTACATTTCTGCTCATAACTTGTCCCACACTGATGCTTGGTCAGCTCTCCTTTTGTAGCTCAAGCACTTATGAGGCTACAAAAAAAAAAGAGAAAAAAAAAGCACCATTTCTCTACCCGAGACTGGCTCCAGAAATGAGGCAAACCTCAGACTCCCATGTTAAAATGGCCAACTTTACAGCATTAAAAAGCATGTAAAGAGATGGGTACACAACACACATTTACTTGCTCTGGAAATTCTCTCTTCACATTAATTTACACAATGAGTTAATTTTTTCTGTATGGATATAGTTAAGCTCTCCTGTAGGCCCACCACCCACAGGAGGCGTTGTAGGGGTTGGTGCATTGTGGGTTGGGCAGCAGCCAAGAGCAGAGGCTCTAGTGGACCAATCCCTGGCTATCGGGACATGGAATGTCACCTTTCTGGTGGGGAAGGAGCCTGAACTAGTGCGTGAGGTTGAGAGATACTGGCTAGATATAGTTGGGCTCACTTCAATGCACGGGGCTGTGCTCTGGAACAGTATCCTGGAGTGGGGCTGGACTCTGTTCCAGTCATGAGTTGGTCTCAGTGAGAGGCAAGCTGGGGTGGGTGTCCCCTCAGCTTAATGCCTATATGTTGGAGTTTTCACTGGTGGACAAGAAAGTTGCTTTCCTGCACCTTTGGGCTGGGAAACGGGTCCTGACTGTTGTTTGTGCTAAGGCGCCAAATGACAGGTCAAAATACCTAACCTTCTTGGAGTCAATGAGCGGGGTGCTCGAGGATGCTCCCTTGTCCTACTGGGAGTCGTCAATACTCATGTGGGCAGTCAGACCTGAAGGGGTCTGATTGGGAGGAACGGCTTGCCTGATCAGAACCCTAGAGGTGTTTTGTTATTGGACTTTTGTGCAAATGTGTGGCAGCGGGTATTGTGTCATTGGGCAAGACACTTAACCCACATTGCCAATTTAAAAACTGTAGTGTCGGTCTCTGGCTAGTTGTAGAACACTGGACCAGATCTTTATCCTTTTGAGGATATTTGAGTGTGTGTGGGACTTTGCCCATCCAGTCTGTGGACTTGCAGAAAGCATTTGACCATGTCCCTAGGGGTATCATGTGGACGGTGCCGCGGGAGTATGGGTTTTTCGCCCCTCGCTGTACTGTATGACCGTAGTGAGAGCTTGGTCCGTATTGGCTGTCATAAGTCAAACTTGTTTCCTGTGGCTGAGGATACTGGTTGCAGAAATTAACTTCCTCCAAAGGTTGGCTGGTCTCCTTTAGAGATAGGGTAAGGAGTGCAGCCATTTGGGAGGGGCTTAAAATAGAACCCCTGCTCCTTCCAATCGAAAGGAGCCAGTTGAGGTGGTTCAGGCATCAGACTAGGATGCCTCCTGGGCGCCTCTTGGGTGAGGTGTTCTGGGCATGTCCTACCGAGAAGAGGCCCCGGGGCATACCCAAGACATGCTGGAGAGATTATATCTCTCAGCTGGCCTGTGAACACCTTGGGGTCTCCTCGGATGAGCTGGAGGAGATAGGTATGGAGAGGGAGGTCTGGGCTTCTTTGCTTAGGCTGCTGCCCCCGTGACCCGGTCCTGGATAAGCAAAAGAAAATGGATGGATGGATGGATTTTAAGCCTTGAAATGTACACTTGAAATGAATATGCTTAAAAGTTATCATAATGTTATTTGCCACAACAATTACTGCTTACCCCAGCTTTAATTGACAAGGGTAGTGGCAATCAGTAAATCCAAATGTTTAAAAGATGCTCATAGATGCCAAGTTTAACACTGTCAACTCACAACTTCCAGTAGTATATTAGTATAATCGTATGGCCACATGCATAATACTAAATTCTTCAGCAATGAAGATTTCAGTTTAACATGTGAAAACACCATCACTGCCTAAAGTTATGCAGCTGCTAGCTGGCTAGCCATAGCATGACAAAAGGCAACATCTTATCATGGATTCAGGCCATCACTGACTGCAAAGGATTTTCGTCCAGTTTCGTCCAGTTTTTATATTTAAAATGATGTTTCTTTAATTACTTTAGAGGCTCTGAAAATGGGAGACTGTCTATAAAAATTGCTGTAATTCCTAAAAGTATGTTTATATATTGTGATGGTGTACAGAAGCAAAGCTACAAATGTATCACTGCCCAAATACTTGTGGACTTGTGCGTTTCTACATTCTGACCCCCTTTCAAACATTAAAGAATACCTTTCAGTGGCCATTTGCTGTATTTCCTCTCTTGTCCCACAGCACTGTGGTGAGGATGCCATGTACTAAACTTCCAAACTAGATGAAAAACAATGAAGTTCCCTTCCCATGTCAGCATTAGTGACACAGCATTACTCAGATTAGTGAACTCATATCTGACAAAAGCTTTGTTCCTTCACGGGAGAACAGCCATAACTAGAAAGTTCAACAGGGATTTACCAAGTCCCAAAATGGGGCTATTTTTACAGTCCTTAATGGACCATCGGAGTGAGCATGTAAAGGAGAAACTCAGTGATTCAAACTGCAGCAGTCCCACTTCGTAATGAGCTGGACTTGTTGGAGAAACGCTCTGGGCAAACACACTATGGCTTCTTCTTTTGTTATTCTCGCCTCTCTTCCTTCGTCAGCTCTATCAGTATTTTAATGTTTTGTATTGACTCTCTTATTATCGTAAGCTGACTCACTCTTGCCTCTCATCTATTCTAATATTATTCACTTCTTACTCATCCACTCTTTATCTATCCATTTCCCTGTTTCCATCGCTGGTATCTCAGACTCACTGCACTCAATGAGCTGGAGCAGTAACCCAGATTTCTACTCACTAACAGGGTTTGTCTCGCAGTGGAGCTCATTCGTTTTCGGTATTAAGCAAGGTGATAACACTAACAAGCTTTAAGGTTCAATTTCCTCAGCAACAAAGGCAAAAAAAGTTAAATAAGCTCTTTTGTTGGTGGTGTGTGTATAGAGGTAGTTAATGGAAGATCTGTTTTATTTAGTGCATTCTGGGACAGAAAGTCAGAGCAGTGTGGATCATAAAAGTAGTGAGGACAGAGCCTGAAGCAGCAGAAACTGTCAGCAGCAGGAGAAAAAAATCAAGTGGCACAAAGCACTGCTGCTGCATAACCAACAACAACAACTCGCGTCTTAAAAAGACTTGACTGTTGGGAAAGTAAAGTGAAGTATTGGTGCTGGTCCTGAAACATTAGAATTAATGTTGTAATGTGGTAACAGCTTTCCTACTCATGGAAAAAGATCCCTTATGGTAAAAGCTCTTCTTTAGGGATTTCTGGGCTTTCTAACATGTGGTTAACACTGTAAAATGTTGGTGTGGGGATTCACCCACTGTTCACCTGCAATACTGCATATTGAATGGCACCGTTGGAACTAAATGTGGCAAAGGTGCAGTTCTCATAGCTTCAGTCTTCTGCTCCTGGGTCCTAGACTTCCTGACAGATCTCTTGTGGAGAGTTAGAGTAGGCCCGCATATCTACAGTGTCAACCTAAAACCACAGACCTTATGCCACTGTGCCACAGAAGGTATTCTGACATACTGTCTAGGTGTGCAGTTTGGCAGCTGTAGAAGGTGGCGCTCCAAAGGGTCATCACCTGGCCCAGAAAACTGTTGGTTGCCCTCTCCTTTCCCTAGAAGAACTGTATGTGGCAGAGGACATTGTTGTTTTGAGATACTAGACATTAAAAGCCACAAAAAACAGGCTTAACGCTACTCTTTTTAAATATAAATGGGATTATTTTCTCATTACTTATTAACAGCATGTATTTTGTCCTGTCTCTCTCGCCTCAGCCCCAACCGGTCGCGGCAGATGACTGCCCCTCCCTGAGCCTGGTTCTGCTGGAGGTTTCTTCCTGTTAAAAGGGAGTTTTTCCTTTCCACTGTCGCCAAGTGCTTGCTCATAGGGGGTCGTTTTGATTGTTGGGTTTACTCTGTAATTATTGTAAGATCTTTACCCTACAATAAAAAGCGCCTATTTGTTGTGATTTGGCGCTGTATAAATAAAATTGAATTGAATTATGTGCAATAGCGGAAGGATGATGTGGTATGTGTGGTGTGATGTTTGTTTATTTAGCTATTTCATTTTATTTTTTCTGTTTTTTTCTAATTTTTAACTTCTGAGAATAGAGAACTGTGTGTAAAAACTGCTGTAAGTTTTAAACAATTCAATCAAATGTTGATTTACAATCCATTGTGGTGGCTTACACAAAAATTGTGTCTTAATCCCAGACATCAGGACGGGCAGTGTGTATGTGGACATGCAGTATGTTAGCTGAACAACTAAAGCAACTAAAGCAACTAAAGCAACTAAAGCAAACTGTGTTCAGACTATTATTTTTTAAACTGTTATAGTTTCAGGAGAAGACTGATGTAACAACCATCATATCAGCCATCTGTTTATGAACCACCGTCTGGTAGCCCTGAGTTCAGCATTTTAACCATTAAGTGATGGATGAATTAGACTGATATCCAGGGAACATTATCTAAGCTGACACAACTGCTTTATAATTTATTTTACCTTAAATGGGGCTGTAATTTACACAACAGACAAGGCTGCAATAAGGAAGCCTTAAACTAGCAATGGAGACTGTAATCTTATCAGGTAAGTGTTTATTGTAAAGATTGACTACCAGAAAAGTTGCCTCCTGCTGGAGTACAAGAATCCAGGTTTAAGACTATTGGCTTCATTTTTCAGAATGGCCATCATTTACATACAGTCTATGGAAACAAAACTGCTTTACAAACAGAAAAGTAAAGAAATGTTGCTGGAAACATGAATTGTTCCAAAATCTTCTGACACTGGAGGAGTTTCTAGAAAAAAAAAACTACCCAGCAAGTCATTAAATTCATGGCCTGCAACATTAGTGATAAAAACATTAATAAATCAGAAAACATGATCTAATAATACCATGCATATGTTTCTGCATAATGAGTAGTTTACTTACCTACTCTAAATTTATTTTGATGGTGAAACCACTATTACTAAAACTGGACTGTGACTTTTACTTAATTATTTTTAATTTAGTTTACTTAACTAAATATAGTTCTCTTTCATAGCATTCGTTTTGTGTCTCACTATGGGAACGCCTCCTGCGTGACCTCATCAGAAGCTCAAATGTCATTACGCCAGCCCATGTCAGGGAGGGGTTAGGGCCTCCCTATATAATAGCCTGACAGAGTCATCAGTCATTCAAAAACCTTCTTGCTTCTCACAGAAACCTGTTAACAACTGTGCTATTGGGCGCTAAGCTAAACTGTCCACAGATTCCAGTAGTTATCTGTATGTATTTCTGATTAATTACTTTGATTTCCTGTGCACCCCAATTGCCTTGTACTTAGTTGTTGGAATTACATACTCTAAAGACATATGCTCTTGTGTGCTAGTCATTTTTCTCTGCTTTGCAAATGCAGTCACTGCATGATGTACATAATAGACTCATAATCTGCCTGAAACAGCAGACTGCTGTAATCCCAGTCAGTGGACACGAATTGAATAGCTGTACTTTTATCAATCAAACAATATTACCTAATAGGTTTTCTTATTGTCACATTAGCTAAAGTGAGATATCTTATGGTTAGCTAAAGCAGCAGAAGACAGTTGCAAACAGTGACACCTCCCCCCCCCCCCAAGCTATTTTATCTACATGCTGCTTCAGTGAACTTCCAGTGACATGAGTTTGATCTTAAACATATGTGGTAAATGGTAAATGGACTAGTTCTTATATAGCGCTTTTCTACTCTTCTGAGCACTCAAAGCGCTTAATCTGAGCTGAAGCATCCTGCATTCCCATTGATTCCCTCTGCACAGTGAAGGGCAGGCCACACGCAGCAATCATTCATTAATTCTCTTGCTGTACCTCCGTGTTGTGATGCCCAGGCCTGGCTTCTTCAGCTGAGGGCATTACTGACGACTGCTGGCCGTCCAAATCGGAGCGGAGAACGCTGTCCAGCGAGTCCATGGAGGAAGCTGAGTTAACGGAAATCCCAGATGCTGAGGTGACAGAGGAGCGCGAGGAGTGGACAATTGAACGCACCTAGTGGCGTGACAAGAAAGATGAAGAAAGAAAATGGCTCTTTCATGTTTAAACCGACTGGACGCAAATGCAGGGCAACTCAGTTTAGAGTTAATAAGCTTAAAATGTTGAGATGCTAAGTGACAGCATTCTGCTGTTTAACTACTCACCAGCTGCTATAGCTACTTGTCTCAATGTGGCAGTGAGATCATTCCCCTGCTGACTCACAGCTCTGATGGTCTTCCTGTATTTGTTAGTTTCTGCGATTTCAGTTTATTTGAAATCCTTTTGATGTTACTTATATATTATCAACCCCAAGGTGCTTTGCATTGTAAGGTCGACCCTAAAATATTGTCGGAAGAACACCAATAACATGTTCTGAGTCAACTCAAAGCTTTTACATCATCCTGATAAGGAATCTGAACAGTCTAGCTTAGAAATATGGATGGGCATTTCAAGCAAAAATACTATTCATTATTTATTATTATGGGAACTTTTTTTAAGATTGTCTGCCCACATCAGTCTGGTAATGCAAGCAAGTATTTTTTTTATTATATTATATTTTTGTTGTGAAATAGCAAACAGCCTCTAGTTCAATTACGGCCAGGTGCCAGTAAAATAAGAAACAAGAAATCATGTACAAAACAGGGTGGTTTTTTTTCTAATTTTAGCAATACTGCACAGAGAAAGAAGATGGTTCAAGATATTTATTTACATCTGTGCATTGAAGGACATATCCTGGTCAAAAATTACTCCAAGCTGCCTCCCACTGCTAAACAATGTGCTTCTAACATGTTTAGGGTTGAGTACAATAACCTGCACAGTTTTGTGCAAATTTAGGAGAAGAAAATGAAGAGATCCATCAAACCCTTAAGTTTTAAGACATGCCTGTAGCTTTACAAGTGTCATCTAGTTTTATAAATTACAGATTTGATTTATTGCTGACAGTTGTCATCTAGTATGAGAAGCGAGTCTGTACTTACTTCATGCTCACTGACTGTGCCAACTGATCCCGTGCGCCGATGCTGTCTCTGAGAGGATCCAGGCCTTCGCATCGTGGCTGATGATGTATAGGAGGACGCTGAGCTGAGAGAGTGGGAGGAGGTCTGACGAGCAGCTTCATCCATACTGAGAGATGCCTGAAGAAGGCATAAACAGGAGGAATAAGATGAAGGACAGACCGAGTACAGAGGATTTTAGCAGCTTCAGAAGGGAGTGCTTTGATGATGCAAAACTGCCACATGAACACGTCATCACTGACAGATGAGGTGATTCGAGATGAATCAGTCCTTAAAATTTTCACCAGCACTGTTGGGGTTGTGTTGTCTCACATTGTTACAAAACCTATCCAAGTCTAGTGCTGTCTTATTTAAAGATTGAACATATGCATACTTTTGTGTAATAAACTCATTGTCTTTCAATGGCAATTTGAGGTTATTAAGAGGGATTATTATGAGACAAAATGCTTAGGTACAGAACAGCAGTACAGACTAAGAAAGGTAAATATAGGTCACTCACATTTGGTTTAACTGAATAAAGAGGTCAGTAGCGTCCCTAGCAACAGATCCCTAATTTTGAAACCGGAATCTCTGAGTCGTGTTTAAGAACACCAGAAAGAACAGAATGGCAACAATGCCATTTCTATTTAAATGAAACATAACATAATATGTATATAAAAGATGGACAGTGATGCCACCTATTTGTTTCTGTATTTGGAAGCATAAACATGTCTTTTTTTTTTTTTTTTTTTTCCAAAATTAACGTTATTTTTTTGGTGTATTTTAATTTACCGAAAGCTTTT
>VOQJ01018153.1:0-11958 GCA_015052665.1 Apistogramma diplotaenia | reverse complement strand
CTTCTGATACAACCACATACAGTATACCCTCTTGGTAATGTGAAGCAGTCATCGCTGGGAGCTACAAAATCAGCATCAAGATTACACACACAGGTCCTTTTAAATCTGTGAAGTGAAATATTCCAACAGCAATTGGACTCCCATGAATTTTAAATGTAACATCTTTCTCTTGAGAATGAACAATAAGAGCTTTGCTGATCTGCTGATGTTGTGATCACCAGCCCAAATATTTTAAAATCTATTGACACTCATCCAGTCTGGTTGGCAGACACAGCAGTTTAAGCAGACTCCCCATCTCCCCGGCCTCCGTCTCCAGCTCTTCTGGGGTACACCGAGGCATTCCCAAGCCAGCTGAGAGATGAACTCTCTTCAGCGTGTCTTGCGTCTGCCACAGGATCTCCTTCATTTTGAAAATGAAACACCCCTCCCAGGGGGTGCTGAGGAGGCATCCTGATCAAATTAGTTATTTAATCAATCCAATAAAGGACAAAATGTAACCTGAGATGAACAAAGTAAACTTATTAAGCAGAGAACAAGGAAAGAAAAGGGAACTCAGACACAGAGGAAAAATAGGAAGAAAAAGAAACAGGATGGTGGGAGGAGGAAAATTTTCAAATCACAACAGGGACTTAAATTGTTCTCAAAACCACTGCAGGAGGCAGAATAAAACCCCAAGGCAAAATCCTCAATCCAAATGGCAGGTAAAGGACATAAAATTTGTGATTGTAATTATTTTAGGGTCTTTACCTTACAATGGGAAGCGCCTTGAGGCGACTGTTTGTTGTGATTTGGCGCTGTATTCATAAAATTGAACTGAATTGAAAATGGTAATCAATCAGCATGGCAAACAATCCCAAAGTCCATGAAGCAGTCCAGAGGTCACACACAAGTGGAAACCAAAAAGGGCAAAACTAAATCAGAAATTTCAAAATAAAGAAGGAAGTGATTAATACAACACACCTGAGACTTATCAGGGTGGGGTCAACACCAAAGGAAGCAAATAAAAGTGACAACAGTGACTTACACTGGATCCTAAAACAAAAACTAGAATTACAAAATCAAACAGGAATCCATACATCATGACCAACATCTCAAACTGCTGTTTGCAGTCAGAGTTTCCACTGAAGTGTGGGAATGGGCTGCAGCCTCTTTAGCTGACTGACAGAGACAGAGTGCATATAAACATCCTCCGTCAGCGTAATCGTGTCACCCTGATTCCTCCGTGTTGAAAGTGATGGACAAACTAATGGCCAGACTAACATAAAGAGCTGGATGTCTGCCCTCCTCTTCTGGTCCATTGGTTGTGTTTTATATACATTATATCCTCTTATTAAACTTTGACCTCTTGGTGTTCCAACAGCTAGTAGCCCTCTCTCTCTTCTACTATCCACCCTTAACCTCCGTTCATCATACCTAATCCCCCTGCTATCCATTACCCTGTACCCCTAATCCCCTACCTATCACTACCATGTATCTTCTAATCCTCTGCCTATCTATTACCATGTGCCCCCCAACTCCACAGCTATCTGGCTCCCTACTGCCTCTAACCCCAACTTTAGTCCCCTCTAATTGTGTACGTTATGTGTGACCCGAGCAGGGGCTGGAAAAATGTGTTGCCTAGAACCGAGGTGATAATCTCAGCGCGATGAGTGATGGAGGCGGGCAGAAAGCACAGACACACACCAGCTGAATTTAGAAGATATTCTGATATTAATAATCATCTAACAGATGCTTCAGGCAGAGCGTCCGCATTGCTGAAGTTAAAACACATTTGGTTTTATTAAAGGATGTGAATGCAAGTTTCAACCTGGGACTGAAAGTGCAGATTAAGTTTCTGCTTTCAGTTTGAATGTGTGAGCTGTGAGGCTTCAATTCAAGGCTTTTCTCTGATTATCCTCAGGCAGAGTGTCAAGGACAATAAAAGGCAGTCATTATGTACATTATGGACACAATCTTTGGGAATTATAATGGGCAGTTTTATTCCTCCACCATTATTTAACAGATCAAATCACTTTTAAAGACAATCTGCAATTATGTAAACTAGAAAGACTATTCGCAACAGACAAAGACAACTTGTTTTTCTGTAATGATGCTTTTTAAATGTCAGTATTGGCATTAATGTAGCCAACATCACAGCTATGAGCTAATCATTTCATCAGCCTCCTGATGTTGCTGTGAGGGCTTTTTCTTTGAAACCGTGACATGAACCGACTCTCAAAACCACACCAGTTTACACCCTAAATCTCATCGCCGTTAATCAGAGGGCCAGCTCAGAATTAGAAAGGCAAGGCTGAGATGCTTTGGACATGTGCAAAGGAGGCAGAGTAGATATACTAGACTAAAGATCATGAAGGTGGAGCTGCCAGGCCGGGGGAAGAGGAGGACCTCAGAGGAGGTTTATGGATGTACTGAAGGAGGACATGCAGAGGGTTGTTGTGACAGAGGAGGAAGTGACAAGTGCTTTTTTCTATGCCTTGGCACTTTTAACCTAACATTCACACACTCACACGCTGATGTATGCAACAGCATACTCGGGGTTCGGTAGCTTGCCCAGGGACATGCCAGGGATTGAACCACAGACTTCCTGATCCTGCAGCCACTGTGGTAAAACAGGTAGAAGTTGCAGAAATGGGAAGAGTTATAGACAGTGTAGTAGCATTAGTCCAATGTATAACAGCGGAAGAAGTTGTAGAAGTAGAGAAGTCTTAAAAGTCGCAGTCATAGTGGCAGACGTAGAAGAAGAAGAAGCCATTAACAGTACAGGAACTGGCTTTAGTAAAAGAAATCATAGTAACTAACTGGCGCTGCTGCTAATTTTAGATTCTGATGTAATCTCCTCCAGTGTGCCATAGTGGCGACTCTGGACACAAATTCAAGGCTCACACATTTGAGGTTCATGGTGA
This sequence comes from Apistogramma diplotaenia, assembly GCA_015052665.1. Lineage (NCBI taxonomy): Eukaryota > Metazoa > Chordata > Actinopteri > Cichliformes > Cichlidae > Apistogramma > Apistogramma diplotaenia. Next base: position 9,055 of record VOQJ01018153.1, on the reverse strand, counting down.
ACTCACAGATAAGCACCAGTAAGTGGGAAACAGGGCTTCAAGGATCTGGAAGAAGTTCAAAGTTGCACCAGGAAATTACCCTGAAGCGGGGCGCCACCACTCTTTAAATACCAGAGCAGAGTTTTTTATGATCACACCTCATTCTGCTGTGCTGCTTCAGAACGCTTTCATTTCTTGTTTACCTTTCAGCTATGGGCGAACAACTGATATGATGGTTAAGTTGGAGGCATTGTTGGTCTTCTAGCATTAAAATGTTCCATAGGAAAACATAAATGGTGTTAAAACAAGATTTTAAATCAGCTAAAGGTGTCTCAGTGCAGACATAGTGAGAGGCCTTTGGGGATGTACGTGTCTACCTGTCTGCCTGTGCATCTGGCTAAGGTCAGGAGGATTATCAGCAGCTGAAAGAACAAATGGAATAATCCTAAAAACTCCACAGCAAGGTGACAAAGAAATGGTGAGGACAGCTGATAGTGAGGGTTAGGTTACACTCAACCACATGTGATGTCTCACGTATGTGTGTCTGTTATTTCTTTGTCTTTCTGTTTGGCTTTGATTTCTTGTGTCCTGCAGGAGGGCACACATTTGTTTTCAGTGACACATTTCCCTGACCCCACCCTGACCCCTCAGACAGACCTCTGCAGAAATGTCTGAGTTGACAGGCTGGCAGCTTGAGTAATGCAAAATGATTCATACTCCACAATCTTTAAGGAGGAAGTCCTACCTCCTACAGACTTCCTGCATCACGCGCCTGTCAAGCCTGTCAAAGGGTCGAATTGCTGGATGACTTTGCAGTGTTTCATTTTCACATTTTGGACGCTGCATTGACACAGACCTGCAGCTCTTCAGTTGTCTCCTTGACGATCATGACGCAGGGCAGTGGAGGCAGTACAGTCTGCAGATCAGCAAACAGAAAAAACTGAAAACAGAAACTTCACACATGAAAAAGATGGAAATGGGAGCCAGCGGAAGAACAAAACCACCAAAAACAGAAGCCCGAACATGAAAAACCAACAATAAACTCCCTCCAACAGATACTTCTCAGCAGCCATTTTCACTGATACAGGAAAAAGTACACTTTTTACTACTTTTACTACACTCCAGTGAAAAGTCCAAGTATCAGCAGTAAAATGTGCTTCAATACAGCATTAAGATAACGTTATCACAGCATTAACCCTGAAGCAGAAAACTTTTAATTACTGCAGGAAAAGACTTTTTCTTTTACTGGACAGTTAAAGTTGTTTAGATGAAGCCTTCAGAGACGACTCAGTCAAACTATATCTGTGAAAACACGTCCAGCAAAACTGTTTCAGTATAAAAGCTGCTGGAAACTGAGATTTTCATATTAAGTGTTTCATATTAAGTCTGCAAAGTAACTATCCAGTACACTATAAATAAAATCACAGTCTTGTGACTAAATGAAGGTTTTGGCTCTGACATGCAGTGAAGCAGAGGGAGAAGAACACAGTATGAGGTGTCCTTTTCTTAATGGCTCCCTCACAGAGATAGATGAACACACACATGCTGGTGTTGGTGAAATACAGTGCTGATACAAAGGTGATAACACCCCAGCTGTCACCAAGACACCAGATCTGCTGCAGACTCAGAGCTCATTAAACTCTGAATATGACCTCAGTGCTGCCGCACACCATGGACCACAAATCCTCCGGGCATCGCTTTAAAACCAGACAAACTTTCAGTAAGCGTTTAGATCCTCACCAAAGACTGAATGTTTCCTGACACAAAGTCCCAAAGTCTCAGGTCTCCGTATCTGACCTGTAACATGTATACAGGACCAGCTTCTTTAAATCTTTAAGAAATTTGCTTTGATTTATGTGCTAGTTGATCAGTAAAACATGCTCTCAAGTTTGAAGGTATCAGTTTTCCCACCACAGGAACCAGGAGTTCAATTCAGTTCGAGAGAATTTATTTTACCGCCAATATAGTTTACAGGGCAGCACTTTCATAGGGTTTAGGAGTTTGTTTTTTCTTCCCCTTTTTGGGCGGGCGTGGGGGTGGGGGGGGGGGGGGGGGGTCAGCTTGTTTTCCAGATGATTAAGTGCCAACATTTGCAAAGTAATCTCCTCCATACTTGCTGTTGTAACCTCGTCATGCTTTTTATGGCTTCATTATTCCTGCATAGTCGTAAACATTTGCATCACCTGCTGGACTGGATATAAGCTGTTTCTAAACACCAGAGAACTAATTCACCCCAATCTTTGATTATTCCTTCAGACGTTAGAAGAAGCTCCTGGTGTGAAAACAGATCACACCACATAATGCAGTTTCTCAAAGCCTTTGGTGCGCATCAGTCACACACGGTGCCCTTTGGCAGGTCATGATATCAATTAGATGGTGAGAATGACTGCATTTTAACCCAAACTATAATCTTTTCCTGAGAAAGAGAATCTAATATAAATCAGAGTAGATGTTAGTGTTTAGCCCTAAAAGAGTCGTTTTAGTGCTTAAACTGCAACCAGCAAGTGACAGCAAAAGAACAGAAAAAGTTGAAGCACAAGTAAAAAAACAAACAACACAAATTTGCAACTCCTGCCACCAACATACCTCCAGTCACCCAGCGTGACCTCTGGCCTGCAGCACAACTACACTGCACTGTGTGTGTCTGTGTGTATGTAATGATGAGACAAGGAATGTGATGCTCTGGGGTGAGAACAAAGTAAAACCTGACGTCTCAGTGATGCGGGAACAGTCCCATCACCTCGACCTCTGACATCCTTGGTTGGCTTCTTCAGACCTGCAGAGATGAAGGAGAAGTAATGATCCTTTCTGTGTGTTTCCAGGCTGAGGGGGGAGTGGCTGGTCCGTCTGGAGAACCGAACCAAACACCTAAAGAGTCTCAACGACAACTACATGAGGAAGATGAAGACAGAGACGACAGCTGACCAGACCTGAGGCAAAGACTCACTGTAGCCGTGCTCAACCAATGATTTTCCTGCTGCTGTGTGAAGAAAAATAAAGTGACTGCTGAAAAAAAATAAACACCTCTTTGGAAACACTGACGATGAATGTTTGAACCTTCTGCCTTTTATTTTCTGTACTTAAAATTTGAATCACCTGCTGTCATTTACAGAAAAAACATCTCGAGCGCATCAGTATTTCATCAGCTTGTTAGCAAACGGACTCTTAGTTCGCAGTAATATGAAGTCATGTTTAGTGCCGTTGCCTCACAGTTAGAAGGTCCAGGTTCGAATCTGCTTTGGCCAGGCCTTTCTGTGAGGCGTTTACATGTTCTCCCTGTGTCTACACGGGTTTTCCCTGTGTACTCCGGTTTCCAAAGATATGTAGGTGAGTGTGAGTGTGAGTGGTTGTCTGTCTCTCTGTGTGGGCCCTGCAACAGGCTGGCAACCTGTACTGGATGTACCCTGCCTCTCACCCTACAACAGCTGGGTTAGGCTCCAGTGGCCCAGTGACCGTGAAAGAGGATAGAATAGCCTTTATTGTCATTATACAGCTGTACAATGAAATTGGATAAATGATAGAATATAAATGCTCTGCTTTTCATCCACACTGAATCTGTGGCACAGAGCAAGAAGTGCTGTCTCAGACTGACGAAAACAAACCACTGACGCCTCTGAGCTGCAAACATTTGACATAGAAATGTGATGACACCTGCTGGCCAAACAAGGATGCTGCAGGAACGGACGAAGTCCATGAATGAGGATGAACACTGAGTCTGGTAAAGGTCAGAAGCAGTTTATCTCTCAGCTCACATGCAGTGACAGCACCACTAAACAGTCTTCACATGTGTTTAGGGGTGACCATTAGCCTCACAGTGTAAAAAAACAAAAAAAAAACAATCAACTATGTTAAATTACATTTTAAAACATTTTCAAGTGAAACATAAGACAATTTCGCTTTTAAACTTCCTGCATCGTCAAACATGCAAAAATACAAACAGTAATTTTTAAATTTTACTCAACATCTAATACCATAAGATCTGCCCGGTAACTGTTAGATGTGGCTTGCAGTTTGGAGGAATGTTTAATATAAATAACTTTTTTTGTGACAGGAAACACAGTCTCTGTATGTTGCATTAATTCTTGTTTTTGTCTTCTTTCTTTTTTTAAACTGTACTGACAATAAATTAAACTTTTACATTTTCCTGCAGTGGCGTAATAAAGTCTTAAAGATTATTTTAGTAACTAACCTGCAGAATTTAACAGATTTTCACCAATAGGAGTACAAAACATATTCAGGACAGAAAGTGATAGTGGCCAAGCTTTGAAGCTTTCTTTAAACACAATCATTTAGAACAATTAAATTACATTTTAATTACATTTACATATTTCTCTCTGCAGCATGGGGAGTGTCTGAAGGCAGCCAAAGTGTTTACTCAGGAACCTGCATGACACAGTTTTGGTTACTAAATATTCTGCATAATTAGATTTATATTATTAACCTACTCATAAGCTATGCTATATCATTCAATTAGATTATATTAATAAATAAATTTCCCTAAACAGTATGGCTCTGAGGTCCCCCTCCCCACCCCCCACTCCTGAGACCTCCAGTCTGAGGCCTCAGGAGCGAGTGATTCCTGACAGTAGGTTTTGTTTTATTGCTCCATTTACTCGTACATATTATGCTATTTCAGAATAAAACATAAAAGGTTCTTGTTCATTTCACAATAAGAGTCCAGTTAAGTCCCGGAGGCACCATCCTGGTGGTGTCCAGTGTCCTGTGGTCAGTACAGGCTCTGGATCGCTACCAGGGACGTGTTTCTGGTCTTCTCCAGCAGTTTCTCTCTCAGACTTTGTTTCTGAACTTCGTACCAGACGTAGCGAGAGTTTTCCATGTGTGGAGGCTGCCCCGTTGGGGTCCACTCCACCTTGTGTCCGTCCTCATCGCGTTGGACGTGATCGGGCGTCAGCACCACCAGTGTATTGAAGCACACGCCGTCAGTCTTGCCGTGCTGACGGCCGTTGTGCTGAAGACTAAACACACCCAGCGTGTTAACTTCATGGTCGTAGTATGCCGATGGCATGGCTTCCTGCACCACCATGTTGGCCCCCCAGGTCACTGCATGGGTCTTCACTGCCGCCGCAGTGGGGAGGTGGGGCACTGGGGCTATGGGGCAGAGAGAGGGGTTAAATCATGGACACTCAGAAAGTTACGGAATGTAAAAGACCAGAACAAATATAATAAAAAAAATAAATGCATGTATTCATTATTTAGTTTAGAGAATTTAACAAATGTTTTAGCTTCCTTCTGTATTTATTGACATTTTTCGTAAATCATTTGAATTTTTTCAGTTTGTGTATCATTTGTTTGGATGCAATTCAGTGCAAAACTGAATTACAGACAAAACCCACAGGTGTGAAATCAGTGTCTGCAGGTACGTGACTGTTATAACAGACTCTGTGCTGAAGGCCGTCTCACAGGTTTAGGTGCATCCATCACCGGGTCCATAGCCTGGACGCTTAGAGCCGATAGCAAAAATGTAAATTAGCTGAGCAAAGAGTGTCAGTGTTGATGGGGAGAGTAGTGCCACAGTACAGCCCATCTACCTGTTAGAGGCTATAAATGTTTTACAGCCAGCTATTTGCAGTGTTTTAGTCTCATTTCTACAATAACACACAGCTAATAATTTGAAATCAGTTCGATTTTAGGGTTTTTTTTTAGTTTTAAGGATTTTGCAGAAAATTAAAAAGCTCAGAGTCAGATTTCTTCCTCCGACTTTAATAAATTCCTGCAGCATCACACAGCAGGCAGAAAAAAAACGTGTGTGATGTTTGCTTTTACACACTTCTAGGAGGAATTCTGCTCTCAATCTGAGCTGTCAGATTTATCCGGAGAAGCGCCGTCTCCACATCCAAGACTTGACCCAGTCCACCTTACTTTCTAAATGAAGATTTCACCCTTCATCTAACATGTGCTTTCTCCTCCTGCTGCCTCTCCATTGTTCCAGCGATCCAATTCAATTCAATTTTATTCATACAGCACCAAATCGCAGCAAGGCGCTTCACCTTGTAATGTAAAGACACTACAAAAAGGGTCAATAATATATTGTTTATTATCTTATCTTTTTCTCTCAGATATCCAATCAGGTGAAAAGCTTTGTTACAGTCCCTTTAACATATACTACAAAGAGCATCTTTAAAAACTGGTTTGTCTTATTAAAAAAAGATGAATGTCTAATGTGTGAGGAGAAGATGTTCAGATTTTGAGTTGTGTAAATGTTTAGTTTGATAATGTGACACATAAAATACTGAAACTCAGCTGTGCTTTCAATAAATGAGCCAGTGATGATGAAGGAGAACCTTTTGGTACCTCTGGTGACCAGAATCCAGATGTGCTCTTCAGCACCGATGAAGACCAATGCAAGTCTCTGCACCACATGACGGCAGCTCAGGTCTAAGGGCAGCGTGATGGGATGGTAGGGACTCTGACAGTACCTGTAGGCAGATAATAACATCTACCTGTTATTGTGCATTCTTTAAATCGGAATTTCACAACACATGGGATAAGGAGTCAAAATAGTTTGTTTTAATTTACCAAAGAATCGATTCCGGGACAGACCTTCTTACTAATCAGTAGAAGTCTGCCTCCCTCTTTAGGGGCATTACAGTTGGGTTTTTTTATACTCAAAGCTCTTGTCACTGTTACATTACATAAAAATCAAAAATACTCAAGACACCGGCTCTGATCAGCTGCTGATTGAGGATGGCCCTGAGTTCTTGGTATCAGCTTTGTTTGGTCTCTCTCTTGGCGTCTACGAGCATAACCAGTTTGGCAGATCTGCTTGAAAAGAACAAATCTACTTCTGAACAAAAGTATCTGTACTTCTGCTGTTAAATATCTTCTTTGTTTATTAATCTTAGGGCAATAAGTCTCTCAGAGAAACAAATCAAGGACATTCAGTAAGCACATAACATGATGTTGAGCACAGGGTATAATGAATGAGCATATAGTCCTATGTATATAGTAGTTGCAATTTTCTAAAAACCAATAAACCTTTAATATGGTTATATTGACAACTTCAGTTAGAATAGCAGCTTCAAAAGCACATAATTTCCTTTAATACCCAGATTTATCTTTCCATGAAGCCAGATGACACACATCAATTAGTTAAACTACAGAATGGATGACCTCTAATTTCCAGCTTCTAAATTCAGATAAAACAGTCCTGCAAACCTTAGAAACATGGTGTCTAACCAGATTCATGACCTTGGCCTCCAGTAACACTGAGAACTTTTGGAGTCATTTCTGACCACAATATATCACATACATACATATAGAGAGAGATAGGGATAGAGATAGAGATAGATAGATTTCTCCCATATTGGCTTCTCTTCATTGGCTCCCTGTTAAATCTAGAATAGAATTTACAATTCTTCTCCTCACATACAAGGTCTTGAATAATCAGGCCCCATCTTATCTTAAAGACATCATAGTACCATATCACCCCAGTAGAGCACTTCACTCTCAGACTGCTGGCTTACTTGTGGTTGCTAGGATACTTAAGAGTAGAATGGGAGGCAGAGCCTTCAGCTTTCAGGCCCCTCTTCTGAGGAACCAGCTCCCAGTTTGGATTCAGGAGACAGACACCCTCTCTACTTTAAAATCATTAAAGTTGCAGATGACTGCTGTTGTGACCTCATGCTTCATAAATAAAACTGGCTTGAATTTAAAAAGACTGCTGATTAACTAATAATTAAACTCATTAGAAAATCATGTGGGGATAATTTAGCCGAGTTTACACACTTGAGTCCAGAGTCGATGAGGCGAAGGATGTCTCGCCCTCTGAGTTGGAGCACTGTCTGTCTGTCCCACCAAGAGGCCTGAAGAGACTCCTGATCTGCTGCTGACAGACTCTTTAAACTTCCTCCTAAAAGATAAGCAACAGCATCAATAAAATCTGCTGATCTTCATGTGAAACACTTTCACCTGCAGCTGTGGCACACTTGAGGCTCCCCTAAACCCGCCCAGCCTCCTCATAGGAGACAAAGCTAATGATGCATTGGTGATGCTCAGAGTAAAACAGGTTACCCTTCAAAATCTAAGTAATAAAGTGTGAGACCTCTGACCTGTTACTTTGGCCAGGAAGATGAAGCGGATCCACTGTGGTCCCTGCTCCTGGACTAGCAACAAGGTGATTGGCTCACTTTCAAATCCTGCCTCCTCCTTCACCTGCAGACAAAAGAGAACATCAGCAGATGGAAAACAAATCCAGGCTGCATGGGCTGGTTCAACAACCAGACTTAGACCAAAGACTATAGATGTCCCACCGGTCCTCATAAGTTTTTGTAAAGGTTTTCATCTGAACATGCTCACATTAAAGTGTGTGTTTGATACATCACTTGACTTTTCTTCTGCACAAAATGAATCAACCAAGCATCACCTTCGTCACTCAGAGGAGCAGGTCATGGAGCGATACGAAAAATATAAAAAGCTAACAAAAAATAAGACTGCTGCTGTAAATAATGTAAAAAGCACTGCTGTTTGCAGCAAGGTAGGGATCCACTCATGGTGTGAGTTACTGTAACTGCACTGTTACATCCCCCTGAAAGAGCCAAGTGTGTGGGGTACAAACAGAGTAAAAAGAAGCGAATGAAGAGAAACACTCAGTGCATCATGGGAACCCCCCAGCAGCCTAGGCCTATAGCAGCATAACTAAGGGAGGGTTCAGGGTCACCTGATCCAGCCCTAACTATAAGCTTTATCATAAAGGAAAGTTTTAAGCCTAATCTTAAAAGTAGAGAGGGTGTCTGTCTCCCATTCTACTCTTAAGTATCCTAGCAACCACAAGTAAGCCAGCAGTCTGAGAGCGAAGTGCTCTACTGGGGTGATATGGTACTATGAGGTCTTTAAGATAAGATGGGGCCTGATTATTCAGGACCAGAAACATGCTCTCTCTTTCTAGTCCCTGTCAGCACTCTAGCTGCAGCATTTTGAATCAGCTGAAGTCTTTTCAGGGAGCTGTTAGGGCAGCCTGATAGTAATGAATTACAATAATCCAGCTTAGAAGTAATAAATGCATGAATTAGCTTTTCAGCATCACTCTGAGACAGGATGTTTCTAATTTTATAAATAT
>VOQJ01018147.1:9418-19622 GCA_015052665.1 Apistogramma diplotaenia | reverse complement strand
TGGTGAACAACAAAAACTGGTTACAAAACACGCACGCGCGCACACACACACACACACACACACTAAAGTCTGATCCCTGAAGTCTGAATCAAAACTTGTGCACTACCAGATATCACAGGTTTCGCCTCCCACAGGCTCTTCCAGAGACAGTTAAGTAGATTGTCTGTCAGGAAAGTGGCTTTCTCCGGAGGCCAGTGTGTCCTGTGAACCTCCTACCCATTGTCACAGGAAGCTCCCTGATTTCTGTGGCTCAGCCCACACACTCCAGCCCAAAATACAGCCGGGTGTCATTCCTTGGGTTTCTCCTTTCCTCACATTCTCCAGGGAGAGGAAGTGTTGCCTCGGCAACAGCTATTCCCATTGGTGGAGCGGAATAACAGAAAAAAAACGTCTATAAATGTGTAATGTTGGTCTCACACTGTCAACAAATCTGCCCGACATATTTTTCTGTACCAACTGTTGAGTGTTTTTCCATGGGTGAAACTGCTAAAAGAACACCAGGGACATTAATGGCAAGCTTCTTCAAGAAGAATAAATGGCAAGTTTTTGAATCCCAACAAACACATCATTCTGTCTGTTTTACTCAACTCTCTCATTGTGACAGTTGTTCTCTATGTCTTTGCAGTACAAAGCCAAATCAAAACACAATTATAAAATATGAGTTTCCTTCCCACTGCTGACTACCTCAGAACATGGCAGAAGTGTTTTGGCATCAGATGAATTTTTGAGTGCATCTTGCTGTGAGCTGAACCAGTATGAGGATTGGCTTTGTTCACACAGCGGGGGGGCTGACAGAGCATAGGAATCCCAGCAGAAGACAGCTGACAGGAGAGAAAGAAAATCTCACATCTACCAGCAGCCCCAGACTGTAACTTAGCAGGCAGAGCAATACACTGCCGAGATGTAGTACCCATTTTTTTAAAAAATCTTTTTTAAACTATTGCAGACATTGAGCAGGAAGTAAAGTGCTCAATGTCAGGTAACAAAAGTTTCTCCATCATAAGTCGCTGGTACGCTCCTGCTGACCCAGTTGAAAAACTACATCAGTCCTAAGGCATGTGAGAGGATACTGACACAATTCTTCAGTAAACAGGAGGAAAAGCTTTTCTCATGACTTAACTCCTACATAATAACATATGACACGATGCTTTGTTTCTTTATTGAGACATACAACACATAAAAGACAAGAAACCCTGAGAGCACAAACCTCCTCACTCTCCTCTCTGGGCAGTGTTTATTTTAGGGGAATCGTACTGTATTTGGACCATTTTCATTTTGTTTGCGATACAATCCTCATACACCTGTATCGTTTACGCCACACAAAGGCAGCAGAGAGCTTGATGTAATGAAAGTTTGACCTTGTTTGACTGTAAAGAAGAGGTCAGAGGTCCAAAGTATTGTGATATTTAGAATCCCCATATATCACTCCCTATGTGCCTAAATGTTTTTGATAGAAACAGTGGCAGTAAGAAACACAGTAGTGCTATATGCAGCTATAGAAAACTATCACTTTGACCTTCTGCTCAATCTACTAATGTTGAAGAAGAGGTCAGAGGTCAAATGAGACATTTTAAATCTTTATATGGTACTTTCTATATGTTTACAATACACACCGCACTTGGGAGAATCATAGTTTCTAAGTTACGGGGCTTTTGTCAATTTTCAACCAATAAATCATTATGTTGACCTTGAAGACCTTGGTGGATGAAAGCCACATGTTAATGGATTGTTAACATGACCCTGATCTACAGCCCTACAAAGTTTTATCAGAGTTCATTCAAAACGTATTAAGCTATTGTATTTACAGAAAGAATGACACGCACTAAAAAAACATCTGTTTGGCAGAGCTAATAAAGAACTACGTTTGGGGATGTACAGCTAGACATCGATTATAGCCACAAATTGCCTTACTGACTGATATCGGCATAGCAGCAAATAATACTAACACCACTGGGTACTCTTTATCTGCTGTGTCACATTCATTTTGCTAGGACTACATATTCCAAATTAGCTTGAAAGAGAGCAGAGACATTTAAAACGGCTCAGATTTATTTAAATGATAAAAGTTAATATTGAACAAAAGGGGAAAATAACAACAAAAACGAAATAAAGAAACCAAAACACTTGTGATACTGGCGTTGGCTATGAGCCAATTTATTTTCTTTCATTGGTCCTGACCCAGAACATCATAATCATGCATCATCTCTGGTAGAAACATTGTTGCTTTACCGACCATTCAGATTTCTTGGCTATACGACCATAAACGTTTCAAACTTGCTTTAGTCAGGGTTTTATTCAGCGACCGTCCAACCACCACCAGCCACTAGGGAAAATATGCATTTCCCAACCAATTGCAAATGTTTTGCTGGTTGTTGCTAGCATGAAAAGATGTATTCAGTGCTTCAAGAAAAACCTTACGTTGGTCACCTGCTGTGATCACCAGAAAATGCTCAGAAACTACTTGCCAAGCGATTAAAACTGTGAAAAACACAATAGAAACCCAGAAGTGAACAATATTCTCCTTCAAAATAAAAGCTGCAATTTGAAATGTGATGGTTGCAGCAGTAAAGTGCAACTGTCACTTCAAAAGCAAATGTTCTCCATCTTCCATGCAAACTACAGGCGACCCCTGGCAACCTGCTAGCAACCAAAACAATCAACAAGGAGGTTTTTGGTGAAGCACCTTATTTCATCTGCTGGAAGTCAGCACCCTCCAACAAACCACACACCAGCTGGTCGCAGTCTTCGCGACTGGATGATTGCTGGTTGGGTAATTGCTTCCCAGTTTCTAGGCCTGTGTGACTGAGGCCTAATTACTTGCTGACCTCTCAATAGATAGCACAGATATTAAACACGAAAATTTAGCCAAAGATTTCACTGCGAACGGGAGTTTGTAGAAACCAAAAATGCTTGTAAAAAAAAAAAGAGTTAATGTTCACTAACCTGACAGGAACAACTCTAAACGAATGTTAACTGCTACATAGCTAAGTGTTTGCTAACATTGTTTGTGCATGTACGTGCTACCTTAATGTGACCACAAAAAGAAAAGAAAATATCAGTTAAAAGCTAAATTATTCCGTTTTAATTTGTTAAATGTAGCAACAGGAGAAATGTCTCTGTTCTGCTGCATCTCAGTAAGCCCTGATGGCGTGACAGTGAGCCAACATTCACAATACCAAAATCAAACCCCGAGGCAACACATCTATTATTTTACTCGCAAAGGAAATAATGCAATTACAAACAAAACTGCCTCCACTGTTTACTTTGACGAACACACCATCAAGTCCCACACACACAACGACCAATCGGAACAACATCCACGGTCACGAAACGGGGTCCTTGTTTAAAAAATAGCGAACACAGCTGTCATCTGCGTTTGATAAAAATGGGAGAATATTCAGACTACGACCAAAAGTGAAATCATGGTGATTTTGTTTGACAGGGAGGAAAACGGGCTGCCAGAGAGAGAGCAAAGCAACGTGTCGGAGGCAACAAAAACAAGCGCTCCTGTGCGCTGCTAAAAGCCGCCCCGGAGCGCTCCCCAACTACACAGTCAGCTGTGAACTGATGGCGTCACACACTTTGCTAGATGAATGAGACTGTTTGCACACGTTTAGAGAACCCTCCGCCAGTGCGCCTCCATCAGGAGCAAACAGCTTCAAGTTTATTAACGTACACCCCCTTCCCCTACATGCACACATGCGCTCTTCTAGCTTTTCCTTTTTCATCTTTTCTTTTTTTAAATACAGTGAAAGTCAAAATTCATTTCACACACACACACACACACATAAATACACAATCTAGCATCCTCACTCCTTCCTATGCAATAAACTTCAAAAGCATGAGCATATGACGGCCTGGCCTTCCTGTTTTCCTCCATCATGACTTTGTCTGATGACACGTCATTAACCCTTAACTCCCCACATGTTAAAATCATGTCCTAAACTTTGTGGTCCAGTATTTAAAATAAGCTTGTGTGAAGGATAACAACCACGTTTTTACATAAAAATATCAGATACTCTTACTTAATAGCCCACGGTCGTTTTTGTTATCTTCACCAGTGTAAGGCAGTGTACCTGATCTTTGCTGAGTAAAATCATTTATTGCTGTCATCACACCTTTTTATACAGAGACCAAGAAAACGATTCCTGCTAAAGGTGGAAGCAGGGACAAGATGTCACTGTACGCAAGTTTGCTTTAGATTTAACAGGGAGCCAATAAAGAGAAGCTAACATGGAAGAAATGGAAGAAGTGAGTAGTCTCATTGCAGCATGCTGGATCAACTCGAGGCTAAATGCTGTTAAGTTCCTGGCTGGCACGAACGGTAACAGATTAAGGAAAAACATGGCTCAATCTAAATGCAGTCAAATATTAGTTGTGACTGGCACTATGACTATGCTGTGTGTAATGTCATGTTGCCCTTGTCCTGCTCTAACTGTGCCTTTGCACAAGTGTCAGCAAGACAAATCCCAGTACATCTATTATACCTAACAATTCAATTGAGAGATTTTAAACTGAGGCAGAAAACTGCACTTTAAGACAGAGTAAAAAGAAAAACAACAGCAGAGGACTGGGGGCAACACAGAGCATTAGAGGACTAACATATTTATCCTACACACACACGCACACACGGGAACACATGCATGCACCAGCCTCACTCTCATCCCTCATCTGAACCGTGCAGATCCTTGACCAGGGCGCTTGTTTGAAAAACCAGAGGTCAAACCGTAAAGCAATTACACTGGCAACTCATCAACCAAGGGCTGACAGCAATACAATTATCTCCAGGCTGCAGCAGCCTGCCGCAGACTGGTGAGCAGACAGCGAGGGCTGTGTTTAACTTTGGCTGTAACGACGGTGCTTGCCGTATAATTTCACCCTGCTGAGTGCTCTTTAATCCTGCGCAGGTACAGAGCAGTGCAGCGGGGAGAGGGAAAGGTGGTCCATTAGGTCGTACCCGAGGCCTTGACACCGCAGCACTTCACCCGGAGGAGAGAGAGAGAGCGATATGGAAATGGTTTGAAGAGATAACAGACTGATGCAGTGAGGGCTGGTAAAACAGCTGTCGGAGCACTCCCTCTTGATGGATATAAATAATTAGTTGAAATGATATGAAGAGAAAGTGAAGGAGGAGGAGGAGGTTGGAGACCCGGCTGCTAGCATGTATTATACAGTCGTAAACCTCCATACTTAAATTTTAAAATATGGAAAATATGGAAAACTGGAATGGAGGGATCACCAAATAATTTTTGGCACGTCGTCAGCACTGATGGTGATGATGATGATGATGATGATGATGAAAGCTGGCTGGTAGACTCTTTCCAGGCATTGCGTGTGTTTATGCATGTCTTCCACACACTCTTTAAAAAAAAGCTGTTTTATATTATTTCTTGTCTTAACTGAAAAGCTTAAAATTCACTGTGCGCTTACAAGATAACCGTAAGATCTGGATCACGAGTGCCTCATTAAAAACAGTGCAATGCTAACAGATAAATACTTGGTTAGTCTTAAACATCACAAACACTCAGTTTCAACAAGGACCTACGTTTCAGAGCACTGGTACAGTCTGATTTTCAGCTTGTTTAACAAATAAGAGAAGCTTTGAATATAGTTTTCTCAATAAACAAGTCAGAGAAAAAGAGAGAGCCAACACCAAAGTGGTGCTGATCCACAGGCAAATATCAGAAACTAACACTATTAAAGATCTCCGCTGCAGAGGACTCTTGAATTATTGATTTTCTTTTTTCATTTTCACCTTGTTATTGCCTGTTCTGCTCCGAACAAATGGCGTGAAATGGTGTGAGTGAAAAGCAAACGGGGATAAAGGGATAAGCGTGTTGAATTATGATGTTCTAAAAGAAGCTAATTTATCACAGGAAGGCATGTTGCATATTGGTGGACAATATCACATTAATAGCTAGTCATCCACGCGCACAATGATGCATGAATCCGTACAGAGTCTGTACCATCTGCGAGCAAAACTAAATCCCATCTGTGCATATCGGGCGCTCTTTATGCTCTGCTGTAACTTCATAAATACACATAAGCATAAGTGCTTTCATTTATATTTTTCACTCCTATTATCTTCTTCTAATGCACTCTTGTGTGTGTTTTATTGTCGCCTATTTGCTTAAGTTTCATTTATGATCTTTCTTTTGCTGCTGCAGTCAAAAAAATAGTTATTAATGCGCAATGAAACCAACAGACCGCTTGAATCCAGCTGTCGTATTCAGCGCTATAATGTGATCCTCTCCTTTGTGCTTCTTGGAAGATCCCAAACAGATTCCAGAAGAAGCCTAATCCAAATCCAAAACCTCCCACCAGAACCCAGCGTACACATGTCAGTGACTCATGAACAACTCCTCAGAAAGATAACATTGTGAGTAGACTGATTAATGAGGAACCAGATGGGAGGAGGCTGGTCGGTGGAGGAAGTAATCAGTAACAAGTCAGCAGCCACCAGCAGTTGGGAGGATTCGCAGTAATAAGTTTGTTTTTTATTTTAACAAATTAAAGGAAGTTTTCCTGGATCGACCGAGGACCAAATGAAGTGGCACCCTGAAGCCTCTGCTGCTGGTTATAAAAAAAAAAAAAAAGGAAAGTCCTTACTTAAATCTGAGCTCTGCACATCCTCCACAAGCTGCCTCCCTGCAGGAACCAGCCTGTCACTCATCCAGTGGGGCGTGTAAAAGTACAGCAGCGGTGGCCCCGTCTGAGGAGTCCAGTGGGTCTGAATGATGTCTCATCAGCTACTGTGGTGTCAGAGCAGCAGTGCGAAACCGAGGTGTCGAGCTGCTTACCGCTGCGCCCACTCAGGCGCTACGTCGCTGTGCTCTCAGGTGTGAGGAGAGGGAACGCAGAAGGTAACATGTCTCCAAACCACAACACCAGTGGAAAGGCTCAAACAACTGTACCTGCATAATAGCTCCGTGAACCTTAATTCCGTGTGAAGCCACACCACCTGCTACATATGTTGCCGTGTGTATTTGTGTATACACGCATGTAAACACAGCACCGCTTCCACTGAGTAGCATCAGACAGCAGCGCTGCCGCGCGCCTCTCGTCTCCCTGTTTTCCCTGTAATGATGAGTGATCCATTCGCCTCCCATGGAGGAAGGACATGTTTATACAGCTCCAGCAAAGAGGAGAAAAACAGATTATGGAAGCACTCTGGTCAAATGTCAACACAACGCTGCACAAGTAGCAAAGAGACACACATCAAACGCAACAGCGAGAGTGTGAACAGGCAGCTAGCGCTCAGTGAATCAGCTAAAAACAAACAAACCTTTGAGTTTACAAATAGAGGAATTTCCTCTGTGCTGACCCTTGTTCGGCTCCAGTGGAGGATTCAGTGTTTTCTGCCCTGCAGCACTTTAAATGGAGCGTTGCGTCAAGCCAGTGCTGTAGTATCAGCTCTGACATGTATTGCAGAGCTTTGCAGCACCTTTCACTTGAAACTGCCCCACAAATGCTAGAAATGGAGCAGCTGCCAATTCATCGGGCAGCCCCCAGGAAGCCCTGCGTGACAGGAGAGCAAGTTTGCTGCAGGAGCAGCGATTCATTACAAGAGCTCCCCCTCTGTGAAAATTAAGAGTGGAATCAGAGCACGGGGCTAACTGGGATTCATCTTGCTCCCTTTTCCGTAGCTGCTCAACTGCTAGCATGATGAAATAATCACAGTCAATAGGCCCTCCTGCCCGGGGAAATCTGTATGCTAAAGGCCAAGAACAGTAAGCACAAGAAGGCAAGTGAGATTTGGCCCACCTGCTGTAAAAGCAGTGTGCCTGGGCTTGAATAAGCACATGAAATTAATGAGATGTGTGACTGAATACCAACTAAGAGGAGATGAAGGAAAGGAAAGGAAAGGAAAGGAAAGGAAAGGAAAGGAAAGGAAAGGAAAGGAAAGATGTGCTCAGGTCAGCCCAGCCAAAGGTGGAGTGTCTGGGCAGATGCCAGATCACAGACAAACTAGGCACAGTGACAGATCTATTCCCCCGCTGCCTCCAGCCAGCTGTCACTGCAGATAAACACAATGGGCTCCTCTCTCCAACAACACCATGCTGTAATCTGAAATTGACAGCTGACTCTGCCTCACAACTCGGAGGAGCTGGGGGAGAAGACGCTGTGAGTCAATTAACTGAAAGAAAAGAATTTTCATTTGGATGGCTCTGAATGTGGGATAAGTGGAATGAGAGAATAGAGTACGCACAACAACATTTAGGTGCAGGGTAAAAAATAAAAAAAAAAGTCTGGAAAGAAATCAGAACAAATTTCACAAAAGCACACTTTGCTTTTTAAGTGTGCACGGCTTACTGGGAGCAAGAGAAACGTGTGGATAGTCCCAAAATGCTAAGATCAAATCCCCAAACTCATCCCAAGCTCACGTATTTCTCTTTACACGTATCCTCTGATCTGACTGCGCTCTTAGATCTGGTAGGTTTTTGTCATGGGCTAGCCCCTACCCAATTACTCCTTAGGGTGTGACACCCAATCAAGTGACACATAAACTCCAACACTCCAAAAGCCGGCTGCCAGGAGTTTGATGTTTTGCATGAAAGGCTGCCCACACAATCACTTTATATGGAGGAAAATACGTCCTTAGCCTCCAAATCGCTCGCGCTGCCAGGTTTTGCTTCAGTCTTTCCACGGGGCATTATGCACAGACCAGTGGATCAGTGTGCTGTGTGCTAGTTGCGACTGTCTGTTTATGTTTTCACAGGGAAAGCTGGCAGCTGCAGTGTGTCTGGGCCTGCCAATGCAAGCCCAGGCCTCAGCTGACCTGGATTTGTGTCTCTTTACAACAAAACTTTTTTTTCTTTTAAAGCCTACATAAAAAGTAATATCGCACGCACACATTCTTAAGTTCAAAGACCATTAAATGAAGTGAAACACAGTATAGCTTCACCGGCTCTACGGGGAGCTGCTCTAACCCTCATTCATTCAGTCACTCCCAGCCTCCCTCGGCCTAGTTAATGACATCCGGGCAGAGAATTTTAAGAGGTCTATTGCCCTCATGTCCACTGACTTAATATTCAAACTGCCCTATAAATGTGGACTGCCAATCCCGTCCCCATTTTTCAGGAAACTAGAACCTCATTTTATCCCTATTACATTCTGATGGAGTGATGTAACTCTGCCTCCTATTCCCAGAGTCCCTCTCACAGCAAGGGAAGTAATCCATTCATAGCAATCTGCTGCTCGCATCATAAATACATGTATATTTGACTCGCTCCAGACCCACTGCTAGAAGTGCAGGCCACAAATCACTGCTACTCAGGTGGATCCAGACAGTGCTGTAACATAAAGGAGGTTTATGCAGTGCTGTAATGATCTTGGTAATACAGCTGAACGCTGTTAATGTTAAAGAGTTAGCTGCTGTATAAGCTTACATTACAATGAAGTATTCTTTTTTTTCTTTTTCAGCGAAGCCAGACTCAAGTCTCACTCTTCTGCCTGAGCCCACCCACATTTCAGTCGAGGAAACCGATGCTGCATCCAGTTAATGTTTAAGCTCAAAATCGTGATTTTAGTGGTGTTGTGACGCTCATCTTGTGACTGCTGTGGATGTGCGTTGTGTTTACTACACAGACTGTGATAGAAACCTATTTATTACTTTATTTTATAAATACTTTAAGAGTATTTATTGTTTTCCTATTTTAACATGTAAGCGCGTAGAATTGTTCGCACATTCTCCTCTTTCTGGCAATTCTCGTTACCCAATTTGAAACAAAGTCAAAAATGATTAGCCCGTGTAATTAAACATAAACTAACTAAAATTAGAGTTAAACTTAAAAAGTGGCTGACATGGTGGCAGACTGGTTATTTAAAATGTTAACATTATATTTTGTCGAGAGGACACAGACTGAATGGGCTGCTGGCTGAGTAGCCTGCTAGCATTAGTTACATTGCATTAGCTTAAACGTTTATACAACATTAGCCACTGCATACATTTTAGCCTAAGGAACATAGCTGGTGTAACAACAGTAATGCCAGCTTTCCCCAACAAAATGATAAAAAAATCAAAGGTATCATTTACTTATATAGCATATTTGCTACTTCCACCCATATTTTCTTTGGGTCAGTAGTGTTAGGTATTTTTTAAGTTGTAACTGCTGAAACCTTTATGATGATTCAGTCATTTACGATCCCATGTATTTGGTGTTAATCAGTGTCACATAATCAACCAAGAGCAGTCTCTTCAGGT
>VOQJ01018146.1:59772-80207 GCA_015052665.1 Apistogramma diplotaenia | reverse complement strand
TTGTTTCGGGCTTTCTTTTTTTTTTTCTTTTTTTGCCTTTTTTTCTGTTTCCCTTTTTTTTTTTTTTAGCCAAGTCAGATGAGTTTCCCAAGAAGCCTCTGGGTCAAGAGAGGCCAATCGTCCTTCTCCCATTAAAGCCTGATTCTCCTGCAGAGGCCAGAATAAGTCTGCAGTCTCAGAGCCGCCCCAGTACGGAGATCCAACAAACAGTTGGAATCACCCCACATCAGCCTCCTTCCCCTGCAGAGCTCCAGGAATCTAGAAGCGTCTCCAAGGCAAACACGCCCAGTCTGCCTTCACAAGACCCTGTCATGGTCCACACACAAGGGACCCCTTCTTCTCTGAGGCCATGTCGAAATCCTCCACTGCCTCCAAAAGCAGACAAACCTTGTGTTGGAGAAGGGAGAGAGGTTAAGGACTTGTTCCCAGCGGTTAACATGGAGAGTGGCAAAGAGGAAGACAAGACCACAGACCCAGAGATCCAAGACGAACCCATGGCTTGGCCGCCACCCTATGAACCCCCTCCTATGGATATGCTTAACATGCAGGCAGTGGAGGAAATCATGGACCTTCCTGATCTACCACCTCCACCTTTCTTTTACCCTGACCAGAGTGACCAAATGCCCTCAGACAGTGGCTCACCCCACGTGGGGGCTAGAACTGGCCCAGGGACGCAGCAGTGCTCTCCTTCCCTCTCCTCGGCATCATCACTGGTCACTCAGATTAAGCTATCTCCTAAACCGTGCCCAAAACAGCCCATATCACTTGACCGCTTGCAGAAAAAACCTCTGCCCTCAAAACCCTCCTCCAACCGTACCTTCGCAGAATCCTCATCCTCCCCGAGAATTCCTCCAAAGCCAACCAAGTTCCCAGTCTCTCTGTTCGTCCCAGTGTCCCCAGGAGGCAGGCGGCCTTCCAACACCTCTCAGTACGACAACCTTTCTGAGGTTGATGAAGATGACCGCAATCTGCAGAGAGTGCTGGGCTCCACCCCTGAGGAAATTCCCAGCATGCACAACAACCTGTCATACAACAGAGAGTACGACCCTGCTCTGTATCCACTGCCTCCACCTCCTGTCATCATGCATCCTTCTCCTCCCTCGCTTCCTCCTCCACTGTATTCCCTTCCCAGTTTGCCACAGGAACCAGAATATGGAGAAGAGGACAACTGGGTGGAGGAGCCCTTCATTCCTCCTCCTCCACCTAGTTTTGCTGACAGACTCGGTTCCTTCCAGTTCACCACTGCCAGTTGTTCAGACCCGCACAGAGCCACGTCACCTGGTTATTCTAAGCCTTTCTCCAGGGGCCCCAGAGACCATTCTGCCTTCCCAGCACCGCTGTTGTACACTGGTTCTCCTCCAGCGCACTTGACGTCCTCGGGGCAGTCAGCAGCAGGGGTACCCTTGGTCCAGTCCAGCCCAGACTTTTGCAGGGTGCCTCAAAGTGGTCATCAGTTGCCCAAATCTGTGACATTTTGAAGTGTTATACGAGTGTTACTGGTGATGCCAACATGCTTGGGATTCTCTGTTACTGCTTGTTTAGTTTTCAAAGCTATTTTAAATGAAAGGCCAGTACCTTTTTTTTTTTCTTTTTTAATTTGTCAGATGTGCATGTGTGCGTGCATGTGCGTGTGTGCTCATGTTCCATGTGTGGATTTCTGACACTTGCACCTTCATTTACCTGCAGTGGTGTCAAATTTGTATTTAAATTTGCTGTCTAATGGTCTTAACTTACTTGCTCTTGTTACCACGTGACAACACGTGGTTTCAGTTTTGTGGATGATAATGAGAAATTTACAAACAAAGGTTTATTTCTCACGAGCTGCGCATTTCAGCATTGCTTTGTTTCACTCTGTTTGACATCATTCCAGCAAAGTGTCTTAACCTTATCACGGTGCACTGAGGGTAGCAACTCTAACACAAGGGCTTTGAGGCTACCAAAGTCAGACCTTTGAGCATCCAAAGCCTATACATTTATGCTGAATTTATATCAAACTGTGAGCAGGCTCACATCTCTAACAGTATGTTATACTGTAATAAGAAGCTGTTAATGTAACACTTTTCCTTACAATATCTTTGGGTAAGTACTTGATTTAAAAAAAAATAAAAATAACAAAAGGTCCACTAATGCAGTGCACAAGAAAACTTTTGGGAGAATCAAAGCTGTAACCACCAGCAGCAATATGAAACAATGTAACCCATCACTGCTTCAAATAGTGATGTTTATGTCACAGCCTGGTCAGGTCAGCTCTTTCCCAGGCAGGCAGCAGTGGGTACTGTGGGTTATTTTTTAAATTTCTTTGTTTGGATGCTGTCATTTAAAAAGGAATAGTTCCAGTGTTATACCTGTTACTTCTCACAGCAATAATGTATTGTTTCTACATGCATGCATGTATCGATTCTGATGAAGGAAAGGCTAAAGTGAGGATTTAATTCAACATATCAGCACAGTTAAAATCTGTTGACGCTTGAGAGCAGCCCCATCTAGTGTTCAGCAGTGAGCACAAAGTAAGAGATTCATACAGGAGCAAGTCCCATGTCACACTGTTTAAGAGTGGCATAAACCAGGGAGAAAAAAATTCTTCACATCCATATTTTAACTATTTGGTGACTGTGTTTTTTATTTAATTGCCATGTTTGCTTTTTGAGAAAAGGAACTTGAGCCATAGTATAATATACAAGGACCTACTGTACAGTCAAACATGTTTATGTTACAGTTATGACATTGTGTGTAAAAATCAGGTTGTTTTTTTTTTTTGCACTGATGTTTGTTAAAATATGTTTTTTATAACTGAGTTACAGATTAGTGTTAAAACCTTCGGTCTCGGTTTGCACAGATCCACGATGAAGCACTGTACAGTCTTGCCTCACAACTTGGACCTAAGCTCCCACACAAGTATGTTTGGCTTGCTGGAGTATTTTTGTCATGTGACCTGACCACCACTTGTACATCAGTACTCCTTGTATGGATCTGTTTGGCATCAGCGAGATTTGGGCTCAGACCAAAGCTTATGTGCAATTATGTAAGTGAGTTTTATAAAGAGACAAACCCACGTTGTCTGTTCTTTTCTCATATCTACAGAGACAATCCACAACTGCTTTCACATATTTATTGCACACCCACAGTTTCATGTAGTGATTACTTTACATATCTCATTATCAAGCTGTTCAGAGTTGGGCTTTTGGTTTTTACAAGCGCTTTTTATATTAAATATGAAAGAATACCAAGATAACCCGTTCTGACACAATCTTCTAATTAATCACCAGCATCCTGTAGTACATATAATAATCATGCTTCACATTTAATCTCCCATCAACCTGATTTTTCTCCAGTTTGATTATGTTTAGGGATGGTGTAGACATTCATTTTTGCTTCAAGTACAAACTTATTAAACTTGGGTTATTTACAAGACAATTCAAGGCTACAAGTGTTGCGATTCTTTACATGTTTATGCAGAACGTTCTACTACATTCATGTAACAAGCTGTAACAAATTATAATTTTTATAGAGACCAACAGCTTGCCATACTTCTGGCCACTTTAAATACAAACTGCAGTGTGAACATTGCCAGTACCGCTTTGCTACACGTTGCCAAAGGACAATGGGTGAGCAAATTAAAGATAGGAGTCATCTGTAACCTAAAAAGGAGAGTGCAAGATCACTGAAACTTCATGCAACCTCAGCACAGGGACAGTCCACCTGCTGGGGAGGGGGTGTGAGCAGGTCAGGTGCTTCCACGCTGCTCGCATCCTTTATATCCTGAGCTGAGCCATGAGGGCTGAAAGGGAGGTGACACTGTTCCTGAGTTTGGAGTCCTCTTCCTGTCCCAGTGACACCCCGGGTAGACGCGTGGAACCATTTGCTCCCATAATGCACGGCAAACTGAGGAAAACCTCTGTACCTATGCCACCCCAACCCTAAAATAAACAGAGGAAGATTGTTGTTAGACACACATACCAGTGAACACTCCTATAAATGTGTCAAAGCACAGAAATCCTGACCACACACAAGTCGTTTTAACAGCAAGCACCACTTGGTGGCGTTACCTGAGCAAGTGTGGAGACAGAGTGCGCCTTCTTCTTATCCTTCAGGATAGTATTTGTGATGTCAGCGATAGAGAGACCCACCGACCATGACCGCTGGCCTCGATTCTTCATGATCTCAAATGCTCTGCAGGCAGAAAAAAATTGAAATAAGATCATCTGCTTTTAAACTTTTATTTTGAAAGCAAAAGCACCCCAAATTGTTAAAGTATAATCTAAACTTATTAGTGATTTTCAATCCATTCAATTGCTGACAGTATTTATGTTATACTAAATCATGCAAGCACCTGTCTAACAGTGGTTTGGTCGAGCTGGATCCTGGGGCAATCTCATGTGGTGCACCTGAGCTCAGCGTGGTGTTACTCATCACAGCAACTGCAACACAAAAATGCAAGCATAATGATTTCCATTATTTACAGCTGGTTTTTCCAAGTCCTTGTTATAGGAAGAACATACAAGATCAACCGGTAGAGCAGCATTAGGGTTTATGCTCATCAGTTCAAAATAAAGGCACATTAGCAAACAATGGTCGTGGATGAAAAGCAAACACGTGAGAGGGGAATGAATGGGTTACGACATTCCTGCCATGAATGGCACAGCAGTCAGTATGAATATGTAAACATTCATCATTCGGCTCACTTTTGTTGTCTGAAAGTTCTCCTATGACCCAGGCTGGTTTGTGAGTGTTCAGGTTGATATCCAGGACGTGGCTGAGTCGCTCCGAGTCCAGGTTGCACCCCGCTCCGATCACATGTGTTGGAGGCAGGCCACTCTGCCTCCAGGCGATGTGGGTCATGATGTCCACTGCAGAGCGAGGGTGTGAATTGTTAGTGATTTAATGAGCAGAGCAGTCTGAAGAAGGCCCGTCTGCTACAGGTACTGACCTGGTTGTGACGCGATTAGCATCACAGCGTTAGAGACAACGCCATCAGTACTAAATGATGATCTCATGCTCATAAAATGATGGCAGTGTCTACATTTCTGTCAAAACTGGAAGTCAGAAGTTAGCCCACCGCACCTTCATATTTGACCGGAATGGTACCAGTTAGTTTCAGAAGATCTTTCTGAGTGCTGTCACTGAATGCTGAAATATCAGAAAGAGTAATATGAGCGTATGTTTGTGAGAAAGCAATGTGAAGGTAAGCAGTAACTGGGTTTAACGCAAAAACTTACTGTATGTGCCTGTGGATGGTTTCATCCCAGGATAGATTCGATGGATTTTCTGCAGCTCCTCAATGGCAACATCACGAAATTTGTACTAATATCAGGGGGCAGAGATGAAAGACTTACTGTGTATGTACCAAAAACACTTAATCCTGTATTAGTGTAAATCACCTTTATCTGGGTGACATATCACATACATGGGGGGAGGCATATTACGCAGCAACCACCCTCTATGGATCTGGGTCATTTAAGTAACCTTTGATTTACATTCATTCATTCATTCGTGGCTGTATGAGCATCTGTCCTCATGTTTATTCTGACAACAAAAAAAACCCAACAATAGTAAAGATCATTCATTTCATACTGACACTCTCTTGAAAAGCCCAACAGATCATTGTGTAGAGCTGTAATCAACACCTGCAGTGGTAATACTCACTGGCACAAACAGCAGTGGGTAGTGCAGTCGACACGAAGTTAGACACGAATAGCAGCTCCGTTTCGCACATTCTCACTGGCCTTGTCCATCTCACTACTCTTTAAAATAATTAACCATATCTCATTACAATCGAGGTTTCTCCCAAAGCCGGTTCGGCTAGTTAGTATTGGGAGGTAGCAGCTAACCTATATTAGCTTGCCACACTACCCGGAATTGGTGTAAGTTTTAACTTAAAAGAAGCTTTGAAAACAGCTCGTAATGAATCACAAACCTTAGAAAGGATCCGCTGTATTTTGTCTGACGTGAGGTCCATCTATTACACCGGAACTCCTCCCACCTCCAGAAATGAAAACAATTAAAGTTTCTCTATTTTAAAACCAGCCTGCCGCTCAGTTTCCACTTAAACTCTTCAAACACAAACTTCCGCAAACTTTGTGGAGTAGTCAGGCGACAGACAGCTGCAGGTCCCGCCCATTTGTGACCTCAGCTACGGCAAACTGTCAGGTACAAAAAGGTACGAAACGAAAAAAAAGGTACTTAATGCCATAAGCATAGACTGGATGCATAACCTTACATGCCAGTTTCTTTCAATGAAATACTCATAAAATAAACACAATATTCCACACAATTTAGGGAAGTGAATATATTTTTCTCTTCCACAGAAACACAAAACATTTACAATGTGCTGCGTTACATTTGTAGTCCAACCAAAGCTCTTTTTGATTGTCATTCTCTGAAAATGCTGATGTAAAACTAAATACAACCCTTAATGCATTACTGTCAAATGTGGGCTTTTGCAAAGATAAAAACTCAAAGTATCAAATGGTAATGTCTTCTGCATTTTATTAAGTTTACAATAAAAGTTAGTCTGGAAAAATATGCAATATTTTTGCCTCAAAAATAGCACATTTGTAGAACACTGAATATTGTTAGCGTTTTTTCTTTTTTTTAAAAAAAAGAAAATAATCACACCTCTATAATTTAAGTTGCTAGACTGGGACTGTTATCCCTGCACTCAGTGGGGGGAAATAAATAAGGAGAATGTGAGAACTTCAAATCCAAATGCCTGAATGATTTGTGCATATCGTCTTTTTCAGGTTGTCTTTTACTAAAAATCCTTCTCTCTTTTGTTGACATAATGTGTTTTTTTTTTGTACAATCTCAGGGAGAGAAGCAGTGAGAAAAGCAACCAAAGTGGACAGTCACTGGGTTTCATGTGTTGACTTGTGGCATCTTTCAGCAACATGATGAATTCTTATTTTATTCATCTCAATGGCAATAAGGCCTCAGTTTATTTTTTTCCTCTTGGCGCCAGTTTTCCTTTTCAGCTCGTCTTCCTCTCTTTTCTCCTCCTCCAGATCCTCCTGCACAGCCATTCTCAGACTAAAGTAACGAAGCACAGAAAACACAGAACATTAGAAAAAGGATTCGATCTCTATGGACAATGCCACAGAGAGGAAGAAACTCTGAGGTTCTTCTCATTTTTATCGTCGTACCTCCTGGCCTCTTCTTTCTGCACATCTTTCCAGCTGCTCTCCATGAATTTTAGTGCATAGTCACTCTCATCTTTGTACCTGCGGAGGTTGAAAGCAAATAGTTTGATTTTAAGATCAATGAAATGGCTTATTCCTTACACCAGACTGTGTGGTGACAACCCTTACCTGGAGCGATCGTAGCCAAAGATTTCCTTTATGTGCTTGGAAATTTCCTCCTGCTCTGCACCTCCATCGTCAATAAAATCATCCATTTCTGAGTCATAATCCTCTTCCTCATCCTCATATTTCCTCTTGTACGCAGATGTGATAGGTGGCAGCATTGGTCCTGGATAATGAACACAGAAACGGCTTTTTAATAATGCAGGGCATCACGTTTTGCTTTCAACATATACATGGTAGGGAAAACATCCGGACTTCCACATATTACTCGGAAAGTTAAATCTAGCAATACAGTGATTTGGGAATTTTGTTTTTTTCCAAAGGCTGGTGACACTGAAATGATGTTTTGTCTCTGTTGGATAGGCTGCAGCTCTCTGACCCGGTATTGAGGACAAAGGCTGCTGAGGGTTGCTGACACTTCATTCAGTTGGCCAAACAAACCCTTTGCCCTGGAGTACTGACTGCTGTTGCAGGCTGCTAGTAAAGGTTAGCAATTTTAAGTATAATATAATGTAATCTAATATAATATAATAATCCTGAGGGATACCATTTATGGAATTGTTGGAATTGTCACTTTTACATACAGACCCCACCCTACAATCCAAACAATCCACAGCCAGTGTCCTGACACAGACACAGCGGGACACCCCCAGATGTCCCACGCTCCTGCTCGAGTGGTTCAGAGTGATTTTTGCAGCATGAGGTTGGCCAACACACTATTAATGTGGTGGCTTTATTACTGTGTACAAAATCTATAATACAATTTATTTTGTAATAAGCTGCTTGTAGGTTATAGGAAGTGATCTCTTCTATGTGCATTACACTACAATATGAAACAATCTATATATGATCTGCAAATACATTTGACTTGTTTTTAGGGCTGCATCTATTGATTATTTTAGTAATCGAGTATTCTATTGATTATTCCATCAATTAATCGAGTAATACTTTTTTGTATTAACAGTTCATCTGCATATTTTAACCTCCATACTGCAGTTTTTCGGCTTGTGAACAAACAGCGGTGGATGGAGCAGCTACAAAGTTCTTCTCCTCACTTGCTGATCAGGTGGTTGATGATGGACCTCCAGCTGTTCCCCAGTAAAGACTTTAATGGTGGACGCTAGAAAAACGGTTCGTTTTGCTCCACCTGAGCTCACCGTCTGTGTAACGGCTTTGCACTTAAAGCTGCAGCTGTTGTGTTGTGTTATGTTATGAGTGCTTTTGAATAACTAGTGGCTGCGGGAGCATGATGCTGTATTTACAAGCATTCTTGACAATATGTTTTTTACTGCAGGTCTATATGTAGTCACTAATCAGAGATTAAAGTATAAAAATATTTTGACGAAATCCATCGCAGCGACAGAGAGCTTTTTAGAATCTCTGTGTGTGTACCTGATTCACACTCCAGTCCAGTAGGTGGCAGTAAAGCAGTTCTAAGATGGTTTGCCAACCAGCAATAAACCCACAAAAAGATGACGGAGCACTGTAACGCTGCTAATGCAGGTGAGGCGCCCTGTGTACACGGAGACAACTGAGCGCTGCAGAGTTTAAACGAAGCATCGAAGCAGTAAATTTGTGTCTATTTAATGTGTCAAATTATTCGAGTTTATCGATGAATCATTGCAGCCCTACTTGTCTTGTTATGTGCGACAATTGCAAATAAATTTCAAAATTAGCCATTTCTCTATGATTCTGAATAATAACACACTTATTGTTTTGTTATGTATGGGTTTCAATAATATTACCATTAATGTAATTTCATTTTTTAGTAGCTCCATCTGTCAGGAAAATGGTCATATATAACACTGCTACAATGTCCTGTGTAAACAAAACTTGCCACTGAAATAGGCAAGCGTGGTCTATAATTGACCCCGAGTTATATATTATATAATTCACTTTAATGGTCATTTCATATCATTACCCTCTCTCTGATTGTTACCTGGTGGTCTGTTCATCATTGGTCGGGGTGGCATCCCTGGTCGCGGTGGCATCCCCGGTCGGAGTTGCACCCCTGGTCGGGGTGGCATCCCGGGTCTCTGTGGCATTCCTGGACGAGGGGGTACACCTGACCTCGGCCCACCAACATTCTTAGAGGAGATGGTTTCTGACACTACAGTGCACTTTGGTCTTCCAGGTCCTGATCCAGTGCTGCTAGCCCCCCGTCCTGGTACAAGTCCTCCACTGCCAGGCCGACCCGGTCCACTTCCTTGAGGTCGAGATACAGTACTTCCAGGATGGCCTTGTATGCCACTCCCACCAGGCCTGGCCTGACCAGGTGTTCCTCCGGACCTTGAGTGAGGTTGGCTCCCTGCCTTAGGAGGGCCAGCCAAAGAAGGTCTCATCACAGAACTGTCACTTGATTTTGCTGCAGAATTTATTCCACACCGTGACGAATCTCCCTTTGCAAACTTAGAGCCACCATTTGTAGGTCCCTGCTTCGAGGAGCTACCCTGATTGGGCTTAATTTGTTGGGAACTCAAATGTTTAGACTTCTGGCCTATGCCACCTGTACCAGAAGGCCTGGTTCCAGTAATACCTGAAGCTTTTCCTTGAAGTAAAGAAGAGCTTTCTTTTCTAAAGCTAAGGTCACTTGAGGTGTTGGCTTTGTGGCTAGATGAGGGCTTTGGGCCCCCTTGTTTGACTAAAACCTGAGATGACATGGCTTTTGAAGGTATTTTATTGTTTATGACAACCGATGAACTAGACAGGTTTGTCTTGGATCTGTCTTTATCACTGCAAGACATCTTGGTTCTCACTCTTTCCCTGTCACTAAGAGAAGGTTTGGAAGAGAAGCCTGGATCACTAATCGCTGTTGGTTGGAACTTCTTCATTGACCCACTGGACACACTTTGCTTTTCTAATGAGATCTTTTGCGGCCTGCTATTTTTCTGTTCCTTCTCTAAAGTGTTTTTTTGAACTGCACTATAACTAGACTGAGACTTGCCATCTCTTCCCCTGTCTGCCTTTGAGTTTTTGTCTTTGTCTTGCTTCTTAGCCTTTCGCTCCATCTCCAGTTCCTTTATCTCATCAGCTGTGCGCAACCTTTCTTCCTTTTTAACAACCTTGGGCTTTAGCTCAACTGGCTCAAACTGTTTCTTCTCAGCCAGTCTGAGTAAGTCTGCAAAGTTCATGGGAGGTGGAGCGGCCTTGGGTGGCCCATTGTTTTTTTTAGAAGAGGTTTTGCTGCCACTACTGCCACTCACGCCTGTTGTTCTCCCAGGTCTCACTGGCTCTGGCTCCTCCTCTGGCTCTGAATCTGTCTGTTCATACTCATAATTATCCTCATCATCCTCTGGGTCAATTTCATGAATCCTGAAACTCTCCCCATTCAAGGAATCTTCCTGCATGTCTTGTTTTGATCTCCTCTTCTTGGGACCCTCTACCACTGGGATGCCATTGTAGCCTTTGAAATTGTCCTTAGTTCGGGAGGCCATGGCTCGTGCTTTACGGTCTGACTTTAACTCAACCCTCTTGGCCAATAGCACCTCCTTCTGTTTCTTCATTTGCAATTCTAGAAAAAAAAAAACCACACAGAAATATTAAAGAACAACCTTTATGTAATATGTACATTATATAACTATCAGATTCCAATGTTCTACATTAGAAACTTCATAATTAGTCACTGATACCTTTCTTTTTGGATTCAGTGACTTGCTTCTTTAGAAGTGCCTGGACAGCAGCAGGATTGACACCCTTTGACTTTGGGTCCTTTTTGGGGGGTCCAGCTTGTAAACTGTATCTCTTCTGCTCAAAGACAAAAAAAAAAGGAAATATCAGAATCAGAAATACTTTATACACGTACACATACAAGTTACTGTTCATGGCGAAGGTGTATACTCTAACATTTACAGTTCTCACACTAGTGGGAAAATATTATTTATCAGCAGAAATAGCGATCAAATGCTACAATACAACGTAGCACGTTTGAACACGTCGATGCAAGGACACGAAAGTTGGCTACACAGACAGGCCCTCCCTGAAACATGATCTGAATGTGGGTGTTTTATTTAAATATACGGCTGCCCACAAACCTGAGCGACATGTGTGCCATTGAGTGTCTTTTACTTACCTGTACATTGTTGAGGCCCTGGTTTTGCGAGGCGATGTTCAATATGTTATCGAAATCCATCATTTCCACAAATGATGCCAGCTGGCTGTTTGAAGCGACTCAAACAAGACTCAACCAGCAGTGCTGAAATTACTGTTTAGCTTTAAAGCGTTTTCAAACTTTACTTAGCTAGACAGCTGTAAAGAAACGACTGTATCAACGACAGTCTACTGAGGTACATTTGCAAACGGAACAGTTAATGTTACTTTTCTTCATCGCCTTACGATAGCACGCGTTAGCGAAGTTAGCTAACCCTAACGTTAACGTCGGCTAACCAAAAAGCCCTAAATTCGAACTTCCGCTCTGTGCTAATAACCCACGGAACTAGGGGAAAACCCATCCAACAATGTGCGTGTACTCAGATCCTACACATAGACAAAAAGCTCAAAAAATTTCAGCCACAACAAACGCCGGGTGTTAGTAGAGTCTAGCAGTGAGACGGAACGAAAATTAAAGGTCCAAAGAAGAAGCCACGAAAGTAAGATGACTCACTTCTGCGTACTTCCGGTTTTGTGGAAGCACAGCGAGAGAGCGATGTTTTTAGTCCTACAAGTGCGAAATATTATATGTGAGCGGATTTTGATAAGTTTCTATGAATTAAGCCACAACAAAGTGACATAACTTTGTAATTTTGTAGGCATGTGTCCAATGATTACGCTGAACAAGTCACATGGTCCTAATCCACAGATTATATCAATTATTCATTTGCAGTCTATTTTCTAAACTCGTGACTTGAGAAAAGGTGCTAAATCTTGATCATGAATAAAGGAACAGATTATGTTCTACAGTCTGTTCATAGTCCAGGACGTCCTGAAACTCATGCTGAAACTCATCGATACCCGCTTGCCGGATGCATGTGTGACGTGACTTCCGTTTTCGGCCCTAAAGTTTCGTTACGCAACGTCCGTCCGAAATGCATTTTGACAGCTGTAGACCACATGATGTCGCCACTATTGTGTATACATAGAACACTCTAGAAATTTGATGAGAGGCGTCACCAGAACCATTTCCACGTGTCGCTTCTTCGACGTCAAATAAATAAATACATTTTATTACTGGGACAAAAGAGGAACACTCAGACTGCTACAACTGGGTTTAAATGGTGAAAGTATTTACTGTATACATCATGTCATAATGAATGAGGACACAACTTACATGTCAAAATGCTGAATTTAAAATTTAATTGGACAAAAGTTTTAAAAATGCGCCCAGTGTAAAGAATGCCTCTTTCTTGGTAGAGGAGGAAGGATGAAGAGCAGAATTTCAGCTGGGCCAGATGGCATGCCTGTGGAGAAATTTCTAGGAGAGAGGGCAGTGCATTTTTAACCAATTTTTTTAACATGAGGATGCCTAAGGAATGGAGAAGAAGTAGTGTGTTGGTACCGATTTTCAAGAACTAGGGTGATGTGCAGAACAGTTGTGATATGTAGCGAGAGTAGGCAGCAGGTGGAAGAGGGCCTGGAGAGGTGGAAGTATGCTATGGAGAAAAGATGAATGAAAAGAGTAAGTAAGATCTGCTATGATGGACAATTTGAAGACAGTGGCGCCAACAAAAAGACAGATTTTCACAGGAAGTGACCGAGATGGAAAAGATTAGAGATGAGTAGAGATGAGTTCAGGATTGGATACAAAGTTAGAGAGCCATGTGTGTGTGTGTGTGTGTGTGTGTGTGTGTGTGTGTGCTCCATAAAAAGGAAACCAGTGAATCCCCAGCTGTATTAATCAAAACTCCAGTACCATCATTCATAGAACTTGTATTTTACGTCATGCACGTGTTTGTTAGTATTTTCGTCTACGCTCTAACTCCTAATTTGACCCACTGACGTTGAACTCGCGCTGCACATTCAAAAACAAGCTCGACGCATCAAGCTCCATTTCCGTAGAATGTAAATAAAGGCCATCTGCTCCGATATGTAAACGGGACCCTGACTCCTCCTATCAGGGCGTCCCCGATCTCTTATCCCGCCCCTAAAGACCACTCTCTGCTCCTATTGGTTAAAACCCAAAGGCCTGCCCACGTTACTTCAGGCCTGTCACTGCCTCCCTGACGTCGGACCGCCCACAGGATCGAGGACAAAAACAATCGGCATCTCTCCGTCCTCAGTAAAACATAAACAAGAGGACCCAAACGAATCGGTCTATCCTTTTTATTCGGCACGGACACCACCGAGGGAGAAATGGTTTCTCCAGTAACAGTGGTGAGTATCGGTTTTAACGGGCATTTAATACATTCAGGAACAAACAGCGGCTAGTTTAGCTAGTTATACAAGACTTCCAAAGACAACATCCTTAATATGTTCATTGTCGACTGCCTCGAGCTGCAATTTAAGTAATTGCGGTTGCATTTTTTTATTATTATTCATATCTTGTCATACTTTCTCTTTGAGGTCCAGCGCATGCTCCCTAGTTGATTATTTAATTGCCCGTAAACAAGCGTGTCTCCTAAATTAAAAAAAGCTCGCTCAGGTGCTGACCGTCACCCACGCGGCTGTCTCATTTTCTCGTCTTTTCACCGTGTTCGTCTCGATGTGTTTGTGCAGACACAAGGCAGAAACTTTCTTGTTCCCGTGTAGCCGTTTCCTTTTTGGCACAGCAGCGACTCTTCTCGCTCTTCCTTCTCGGTATTCCACGTACTGTACATGCCGACGCTTCCACAAATTTCGAAAGGCTGTCCCTGACAAAAAAGAAAAACTGTCATGTGATGACCTTTTTTGTCTTTTTATTTTTTATTTTTTCTCCTTTCCCCTACCCTCCAGTAACGCATGCGCCGAGCTGTGGTCGACTCTGGCTTTCTTTGCATCTCCTTTGCTGTAGCCGTGCTTTATATAGACTTTATTGCTTGGCCTGTCCATTAGCCCCATAATGGACCTCACCTGGAAATCGTCCATTTTGACCAAAAGCTGATAACTACATAAATAATTTATGCAGGTGTAGCATCCCCTTGCTCGTGCAGAGCCACTATGACATTTTACCCCATTTGCTGGGGCCACGAAGGATTATGCAGTGTAACTTGGCCTGTAGAAAACCCTGATGCGTAAGCCTGTGTGGAGGAATGCTTGCCATGCAGACTAGTTGCCTTAGTGATGAGGATGTGGTGCAGGTCGTGGGTTTGCTTTCTTTCTATTAGAGACCCAGCATTGCTGAGAAAGAGATATGTGAGGGGATGAAAACACTCGGTGTTAAGGTTGTTTTTCTGCTGTTTAAGAAAAAACAAGTAAACAAGCAATATTGGTGTGTCGGTGTCTAATAATTGCTAGTACCTGCACATAAATAAAGTCATTATTAGGCCATTGAAGGCTGCTGTAACTCAGTTAATACATAGAACAAAGATTCAGTTCAGCGGTTTCGCTACCACACTTAGTTCCACAACAGTGAGCAGACTGTTGGGCTCGTAAGGGAGTTTATAAAATCTAGAAATAATGTGCCAAGAAGCACCGAGACAGACAGAGCAAATGCAGTCTGAAAGTAACCTCTACTGTTCAAAGGCTTTTCGCACAGTAGCTGCTTCAGCTCATCTCTAAGATGCTTTAAGATGGAAGAAAACAGAGTTGTGTGATGCTACATAGAAATAACATTGTCATATGACTCACACACCAGCTGTGCCAGCAACCAGCACTGTACTTCTGTTACACTCTCTGCCTGGTAAGTCGGGGCCTGCGTTGGTATAGTGGTCTTTAAATATTTTCACATATCATGTTACTAACAATCGCTGAATAGATATAATCCTGACTGGATGTTGCAGTGCTTTAGTTGGATTATGTTTGCTGCCAACAGCTGCTTGGTTGTTTTTTGTTTTTTTTTGCTGAAGTGCAGCTCAGTTGTTGGTAATTTGTCCACTTAATATATCCAAAGATATGCAGATCAGTGAGCATCTTTCATTTCATATTTTCATTCAAGTGAGCAGGATGCGTTCACTGTTCCATGCAGCGTAAGCAGCGCCATATTTCTCTACTTCAAAAGGACACGCTGAAACAGAAAGAAGACATTATCTTGTCTTTGGTTTTGGACATGAGGTACCTTTGGAAAGGGCGGTCAATCCATATTGACTAACCATGCAAATACAGTCAATCATTAACTGTATTATTGTTTAACAGAGGACAGGAGCAGGTGTGTATAGCTAATCAGCCGTATGTGATTCGGGACTTTTGAAAACATCTTTTATTTATAATGTGATCATTTAGACAGATAAAATAATGACAAAATGATTCATTTTGTTTGCTTCTTAAGTGAGACATTATGTTCTCTTTTTTATGCTGGCGGCAGCAAGCTATTACAGGACTAACAGCCATCACTAATGTCCCTGCCTTCAGTGTTTTCACAGACAAACTGACGCCTCCACGGATAAGAGTGGACTGGGCTACAGTTGAGATGATACTGTGCAATATAACCTCACCAATCTCAATCAAGTATAAGAAAGTGAACAGGCGAACGATGCTGACCGTGTGAGCAGTAAAACCATTACAACTAGTGTATAGCAGTGTAGAAATTCCAACAAGCAATTATGCTGCCCTGATGGAATAATTGGTGTAATCACATTTTAATGGGATGGGGGGAAATATTACAGCCGTAATTGTTTGGGATATGACAGAAAGGAATATTCTGACCCCAGATAGTGTCATAATCTGGATTCATGTCTAAGTCAATGAAATAAAACGCCTTTTATAGAACACTGGGGCAAAATTGAAGCATGTCGTATTAGGCGATTTGAAGCACTCGCTTTTGTGTGCATTGTGGCACATTTTTAAAATGTTGTTTCAGTGTTGTGTCTCTCCTACTTGAAGCCCTTTTTTAGTGTGTGCATGCCATAAGATTACATGTAAAAGAATGGAAAACAAAGCTGAAAAGCATGGCTCAAACTCAGCACAAATTAGACCAAAGGTTATGGGAATCACTGACTTCCTCCCACCTTCCTTCTCACAGGCTGTTCAAGTGTCAAACCAGTCATTAAACCGATGACTTCTTCTGCAGACAGAAATCAAACGGACCCTAAATACCATATGGCACTGACATAGAGGTCCCAGTAAAATATTTTCACTGCACCTTATTAAATAACAACTAGGCTCCGTGTGTGTAATGAGAATACTTAAAGCTATGCTTGAGTCCCAGCAGTGTAACAGATATATGTGGTGTTTTCCTGTGCTCTGTGTGGAGGTAAGCTACCCCTGGCTCCATAAGCAGATTTTTGAAATTGGTTAGTCTTGGAATGCTGCCAGGGTTGTTTCCTTACCTTGGCACCCATTTGGCCTTTAATGGGATAGACCGGCTCAGTGTATAAGTATGGCAAAGTGCATAATGGAAAGGAGTGCATTAGTTTCCATTATATACCTAGCCCTGGTTTGGTGTCAGTGGAAAGCAGCAGGGCACTTGTACCTGGAAGAGACTGATAATAATCTTAAATGGATCACGGAAAGAGAAAAAGAAACGTTAGAGCTTATCTTTAATCTTGTCAGTGTGAAAAAAGTGACAGAGCAGCCGTTGGTATTATTTTTCCTTTTGCTGCTCAAACTTTCAAAGAAAAGGGATTGAGACAATATTTATTTGTACAGGACAAAATTATTATTATTGGGGCATCAATTAAAAATTATTAAAAGAACCTATGAAACCTGTAAAACATTCCCTTAACGGTTACTGAAATGTTCTTTTTCTTTTTTTTTTGGAAATGTACTTCACTGTTTAAGAGCTCAGTTTAAAAGTAAATGTCCAATCTCGGCAAACGGAGCCTCTACTGTAGGTATCTCAATCTCAGTCCATCCTATGTAATTTGAGCTTTGCATACTCTACAATCAGAGCTTAATGATAGAGAGAATCAGCTGAAACTGAAATGGTGATTTCTGTGTTTCTAATTTTAGTCAGGATTTTTCAAAACTTGTTGAGGGACTACAATCTTTTGTGTGGAACTGTACGTCACTTATGAAGCTTTAGTCGATCCTGGGTGGAGCGCGTAACAAATCTATGATCCACAAATGGCCCACCGATGACAAACCACCTGACTGCTAAAACATGCTCGTGACATATCTACTTTGATGGACACCTTTTTGAATACATTGTGTTTTTTCAAAAAATCTTTGTAGGAAAGTGTAAAGGTTCATTGCTACAGTTTGACATGCTTCTGGGGGAATATGCAAATAAACTTCTCAGCATCATGCTCTTAATAAAGGACAACCCAGGCAATAATTAATTTGCTCTCCTACTGCTTGTGACCAGTTGTGAAATGATGCGTTGTTTTCCTGCTGGTAATCTGTCAGGTACTCTAGAGAAGGCTTAAGGTCACCTAAACTTGGTCATTTAAAGCTCTTCTTCGTTTCCACTATGGCCTGATTGAAGGGGGTTTTCCCTTTGATATAGTAGTAGGTTAACCTTGCTATATAAAGCACATTGAAGCAACTGTTGTTGTTTTTTGAGGTGTTGCATTTCAGAGTTGTCCCTTTCTGCCTTCCATCACATTAATGTGACCCTTCATTATCTTTTTTCCTACTCTTCCCCTGCTTGTACACTGCCATGTGAATGGTGCTAACACCAGCTCCTTCACTGTTTTCCTCCCCTAAGGCTTAACCTTTTAATGCTCCTTCTCGCTTCCCTTTCTCTTTGTCCTAGTTGCCTTTTTGTTTTTCGAACTTTGCAACCAGACCAGCACAATTGTTGCCATCACTTTGTTCACCACAGAACATATCAGGGTAAGGTGCAAAAAAAAGAGGACACTGTAAAATAGTCACTTGGGGCATCAAATCAGCAGTTCTTGCCCAGTCTTTTGAAACGTTTCCCTGTTGCACTGTGACCCCTTGTTCCTCCTCCTCCTCCCCTCGTCTTGCTCACACACTCCCCTCCTACAGCGATTTCACCTCTAGTGAACCAACACTCAGCGCCTCTCCATCACACCTCACTCGCTTCTTTTTTTCTTTTGCCTTTTGATCCCACAGGCCCGCCTAGAAAGTGATTCTCAGAATCACTGGTAGGTCGTCCTTTCAGGGGTTTTGTGAAACTTTTTTTTTTGTATACTTGCGCTCTTTATGTGTTCCTCATCTGTTTGGACGAGAAATACATAAGACTGGTAACACAGCTGTAAAGAGGAACTTAAGTGCCGATTACAATTCTTACGAGCTTCAGGTGCAAAGAAGACATAACCCAGACGAGGAAGAAAGATAATATGAGAAATTAGTGAAAAAAGGTTACTGGGGGTCATGGTGTGGGAGTGCTTTCATTTCGTTCGATCGTATAAATGGCTGATGGTGAGAAACTAATGGCCACACAACGTCAGCAGTTCTGAAATCGTCCTGCTTTTTTTGTTCTCTTTTATTCTCGTTACATTCCTCAAACACAAAGTGCATCTTTTTCAAATCAGAGCATCACGTTGTTCTGACTCTTTGACTAAAAGCAACCACTGTGTTCATTGTTCTTTCAGGTCAAGAATGAAGGCCCTAAACTGGTGCCATTCTTCAAAGCAACCTGCGTGTACTTTGTCCTGTGGCTGCCCACCTCAAGCCCATCCTGGTTCAGCGCCCTTATCAAATGTCTGCCCATCTTCTGCCTGTGGGTGTTTTTGCTGGCCCACGGCTTCAGCTTTCTCGGTGCTCGCTCCAGTGCCCGCAAGATCCTGGCCGGTCTCATCTTTTCTGCTCTGGGCGATGCCTTCCTCATCTGGCAGGAGCAGGGTTACTTCGTACA
The DNA here is from genome assembly GCA_015052665.1 of Apistogramma diplotaenia. Lineage (NCBI taxonomy): Eukaryota > Metazoa > Chordata > Actinopteri > Cichliformes > Cichlidae > Apistogramma > Apistogramma diplotaenia. Next base: position 61,139 of record VOQJ01018146.1, on the reverse strand, counting down.
TGGTGAGAAAGTCTGCAACCAGTCGCTTTTTGACAATTATCTCATAATACTTAACTCAATAGGATTCGGTTTAAAGGTAAAAGGCAATAATACATGTTTTAAATGAACCTGTCCAGGTTAGACAAACATTTGTCCATCAAATATTAACAAACATAACTCCTGGCTTAGGAGTTAAGCTGTTTTATAACCTGACTGCTCCAGGCTTTTTGGCCCATTAAGTACATTTATGAGAACCATTAGAAAGACTCAATAAAAGTAGATGGAAACAAGTAGTAGTAAGCCATAATTATGATTTCCTTTAATATTTAATATCTTGCAGGCCTTCTGATGTTTGCCATCACCCATATCCTCTACTCTTCTGCCTTTGGGATGAAGCCTGTTAACGTGCGTGCTGGACTAGTGATCACTGCTGTGTCCTCTCTGTGTTATTCCCTGCTGTACCCTTACCTCTCGGGCCCCTTTACCTACTTGGTGGCCGTCTACATCGCCCTGATTGGTTTTATGGGCTGGAGAGCCATCGCAGGCCTGCAGCTGGCCAATGACCTCTGGACCTGGACCAAGCTGTCAGCCTGCCTCGGTGCCGTGCTCTTCATGGTCTCCGACCTCACCATCGCAGTCAACAAGTTCTGCTTCCCCGTCCCGCATTCGCGAGCCATCATCATGGCCACCTACTACGCCGCCCAGATGCTCATAGCACTGTCAGCGGTCGAGTGCCAGGACGCGGACGTGGCCAGGAAGAGAACATGAGTCCCAGCGGTCTCCAAACCACGTGTTCACGGACACATCTCACTGCCAGGTTCCCAACCCCCAGCCTTCATCTCAGTGTGGTGCTCACACACCTCTGAGCCACTACAGCCTTTACATCACCCTTCTGTTCCATTAGTATGGTAATCTCACGTGTTTTCTCGCCAAGAAGATACAGTAGTATTATCTCGGGCTTCACCCAACAACAGTCCTACCTGCCTCCTCTAAAAATAGAATGGCTTTCAATCTAGTTAAAAAGGAGACAAGTGTATTAATATTAACCTGCTATGTAGAGAGTATTACTTACTTTTAACTGGCTAACGGGAGCATGTCACTGGGCACCTTCGAGGAGTGTGTATGGGAACGTAATGAGGTGTGTGTGCATTTATGTGTTTGATTCTTACCTCGCGTGGCACACAGTCCTTTCACACACACAGTCACCACACCTCACACACTCAGCACAGACATCTACTTCATGTGGTCCAATATTACAATTTAACATTTAGCTTGTTTTTTTTTTTTTGTTTGTTATTGTTGTTGTTCAAAAGGGAGGTTTTTTTTTTCCACTTTTTTTTTTTTTTTTTTTTTTTTTTTTTTTTTCCCCTTAATTTAGGGTTTTAAAA
>VOQJ01018146.1:41451-56250 GCA_015052665.1 Apistogramma diplotaenia | reverse complement strand
TTCTAATCTGAGAATTTACTTTCATTTTTGTTAGTATAGTTTTTCTTTTTTAAAAAAAAAAAAATTCTATGACATGCTTTATTTCGTTGTCCTTGATTTTTTTTTTCACTTTGTGATTTTTTTTTTCTTTTATGACTGTAGAGATAAAATAGTTTCTTTGCTGTAGTGAAACTGCTATGAATGTGAATAACTATTGGAGAAATAAATGCAATTACAATGCAACTTCAGCAAAACATCTCGTGGCCTTTTTTTTGTTGTTGTTATTTTTTTCCCCCTATGATCACTGGTAGTGCATTCAAAATGTCAGTACATATTTATAACCATTTGCTGTTTTGTCTTTCTGCTGAAGCTGATGGTCCTCAGCAGCTAAAGTGCCATTATAGACAGAACGAGCTGGAGGACAACAGAGAGCTCTGTTCTAGTAGCTGCTGCACCCTATTGTCTGGCCGAGGTGGAAAATGTGCTTTCAACAGCATTTAACCCTGTAAAAAGTCAGCCACACTGATACAGTACAGACGAGGTTCGCTGTTTCTCTTCCTTTTCAGCTTCCTCTTTCCTTATCTTGTCAGCATTTTCCTCCTCGTCGTGCACACAGACATCTTAAAGAGTTTTTGCCCTGTTGGATCCAGTGCCAGTTCTCTTCAACTGTGACTCATTCACTTGCAGCCAAAGTCTTGCTATCAAAGAACTCCAGTCTTCTAAGAATCGAACCACCTCTTTGATGGCGTTTATAAAAACAGACTTGGCGAGTCAGGAAATATACATGAAAATGCTGAAATAATCTCACTTGTGAAGAGGAAGGTTTGTTTTTTAAAAGGAAAAAAATTGAAGTCTCTTAATCTCATTAATGTAAATGTGATGCAATAAAACAGGAGGGAAACCCACTGAGTCTTTAGTTTCTTTGAACTAGGCTGCCCATTGAGTTTCACCCCACTTTATTGTGCCTTAGCTGAATAGAGGAGAAGCGGAAGGTACCTGTGACGTCAGTTTAGTGACTTTTAGTGCTAAATTGATTTGAACCTGGCACTGTGAGCCTGCCAGTTCTCTGGTGGATCTATACCAATGAAGTTGCAGGTGCCAGCAATAGTGACGCAAGGATGGAGAGTGGTTTTGACCCCAAGCAGCTTCTTGCCAGACCACACTCATTCTCACTTGGAGGCTTTTAAAGAAGCTGTCAGGCATGCAGATGGGAAGTATTATGCCTTTCTATTTATTTGTGTTTTTTTTTTAAATCACTGGATTTTAAAAAGGAAGGGATAACGGTGTGGTTCATGTGGACTTTTAGGTTGAAAGACTCAAGTAAAACCTGTATAATTAGCGTTGGCGTCATACACATCTTTCATACAGGCATCCCATTGTAAGACGGTGCAACAGATCGGCAATTCTACACATAAAAACCATACAACCAGTGACCAAGCACTACACATGCAGACACATGACCTCAAATCAGCTGAGCATGTGTCACTCACCATAAAAGAAAAAGAAAAAAAAAGAAAGAAGTGAAATTGCATCTAGTGCAGACTGTCCCAAAACTGCTGTGCTTGGAGCCCTGTAGCACATTACAGAAGTTCTGTTTTTTATTTGAAATACATCTTCAATTTTGATTTATGTATTTTTTATATGATCCACAGTACAATACATCAATCAGTACATATGCTGGGTGTGTGAGAAAAGAATGAATTCTGACCGCAGTTCCAGCCCGGTCATTACAGTATAATTACATGGTACAGATTCACAAAGTTAGCCACAAGGATAAGTGTGATTTACTTTGAGATGACCTGTTGCATAAGTGGCAGAAAACTATTTTCACACTATTCTCTGTTATGGTTGTGGTGCAGTGTGTACTGTAAATGAACTGGAATCTTAAGTTCACACACACACACTCTCTAGCAAACTGGAGTTGTTTTGTTTTTTGATAAGTGGCCTGATACAGAGTCCTGTGAAGGAAGCTGTTTTGGAAGAACTGGGAACCAGAAGAGAAAAAAAGAGAGCAAAGCATTTGTGAGCTAAAGATAAAAGACAATATCTGACTGAGGAACAGTCCTCATTTAGCCACTCTTGAGGGAAGGGTGAGAGTCTGACCTCTAGTGTTTATTAGATGTATTACCAGAATTTAAAATAAATTAAAATGGAAAAATAGTGTAAAAACAACATGTCTAATAATTATAATCAGTCAAAAACAGAACTTGATCAATCCAAAATGAGTGAACGTGCAAACAGTGATGAACGCACAGGATAAGTAGTCTTGAAATTATGGCATACAGAGATATTTAATAAGGCAAATCACAATATACTATAATTATTGGTGAATTATTGTGCTCTCCACACTCTCTCATTGTCGAAACCTACCAAAAACTGCTAGGTTACAGAAGCACGTGGCAATCCCCAGAGAGATTTCCAGCACCAGTGTGTTCTCCTTTGTTTTGGGCTCCACAAGTGGGATGACCGATGTGCACCCTCCATTGGCTGTGCTGTGCCAAAACCGAGGGGAGTCAGAGATCACCGATTCCCCGTTACACCAGTGGGCCTTTAAAGGGAATTATTTTTACTAGTGGGCAACAGCGGTGGTAAAAATCAAGAGATGTTTTAATTATTGCTGCACAGATATCATGGGCGCTGACATCAGCAGTCATGTCCTTCATAGCTGTGGTGATGGTTAGCCCCTGAAAGGCACAGCTCGTGATGCAGTCATGACCTCTGAGAATGACATGGTCCTTCAGCGGCAGCAGGAAAGTAGGTTTCAGCTGACATGGAGGTAATACATAATCCTTCCGCTGAAGGCTGCTGATGCGTTCTTGGAAACAGACAGCAGACACAAATAAATCTGAGGAAACAGCATGTATAGTCATTTGATATGTATAACATCAAGACTGAAAAGCTTCAACAAATACAATGTCTCCCCTTTTACCTGTCTCCTTGGCAATGATGAAAGGTTGCTTTGAGTCAAAGGGATCACTGTCACCAACAGAGTTCTGTGAAAATGACCCTAAAATAGTACTTCCTTCCTCGAGGCAGTTCAGTAAACACGCTTCGCTCCCAGAAAACCAGGAAGCTGCACTCGTGTCTCGTTTGAGGATGACATAATATGCTCCCTGATCCTCATCAGCCAGATCTGGGGTGTGATCCCATTGCGGAGTCACTGTGTTTGGAACCTCTATCCAATGGAGGTTCTTTGGCGGTCGGGGAACCTCTGAATACAGAGGTGAACAAATCACTGAGAGGAATAAATTATTAACTGAGAGGGATTTTTTTGCTTCGTGATGACTCGTCTTCCTGTGGTGAGAATGGCGTCCTTGAACCAGTTTACCACCCGCAGAGGTGAAGCCTGTGAGTGCGACAACAGATATCGGTGTGTTTGATTGGCTTTTTGTGGTTTGAGTCTTGAGGTACAGTTAATGTGTATTCCCGAAGAAAAACACGATTGTTAAATATTAGCCAGTTTATTTGAATGATACGGGCGAAGCTGAGGTCGAGGCAAATTGCCTTTCCAGCCTGGACAACCATCAGATTTTTCAGCTTTCCTTGAAGATCAAACCCAGGTGCCGCTTTGAAAATCCAATAAATATCAGCAAGTTGCACCTAGTTGTTCTGAGAGCTAATTTTGATAATAATCAGCTGATTGAAGGTCAAGATGATTAATGATAATAGAAGCTGAGGTTAGCGCTCGCCTATGGGATCTCTAGCTTCCAGGGGTCACTCATCCCCTCTGCACTGACAGCTCTGATGTGATATGCGTGGTCCACTTTGTCATCGGTGAAGGTTGTATCGCTGCAACCCACTTTTCGAACCCTGTTCCACTTACCTACCAATACGGCATTGGGTCACAAAACTGGTCAATTGTTTATCCCCGTTGTCCCGTGGAGCCTCACCCTTTCGTCTTGATACACTTTCCTGACAGCTCGAGGAACTCAGCTTTCCTTTGAGGAAGCTTTGGGTGGTCTAAAGTATGTCTCAGTGTCGCCCACCAGTCACACTGAGTTGCAGGTCAGCAACAACAGTACCACAGTCACTCTTGAGACATAATGCATGAGTGCAGCACTTTTTTCTCACACACGCCTGATTCACCTCCTGAACATCACTGAGGTGCTATGATCTGTCCACTCCACCTTGGCCGTCTCGTCCTCCATAAGCCCGACACCACTCATAATACCACGTAATCTTAGGAGCTGGTTTACCTTTGAAGTGTTGGCTGTGTGACCTGCCTTTACAGTCATCGTGAGCCCCCCAGCAAGTCCAGCACGGAGCAATCAATGTCTGGAGGGTCAAGGGAAGTGAGTTCATACGTGGATGGATTTCCAAAAAGTTTTCAGCATAGTTTTGGTCTCCAGAAGACACTGTAGCAAAGAGGACCACAAGCTAAACATGAGCACTTTTCTTTTTCCTATTCACATTGCCAATAAAAGCACTTGATGTGGTACAATAAACTGTCTGGTTTTCAGAGTTGGCCTGATTTTTCTATGTAACAGCGACAGGAAGCTTTCTCATGCATCGAAATCCTGCCTCACCTGTAAATACATACTCAACTAAGCTAAATTACCGAGCGCAGCTTCACCCTCTGCCCCCTCGGCTTTGAAGGTGCACCGTGAGAAGATTTGTTTGTGGGACCGCTCCCTGTATAACCGCCTGAACTCCATTCAGCTTCGAAAACTGTTGAATTTAACACAAAAGGCAAAACATGACACTGACGTTCAGCTGCAGATGAATAAACTGTGTCGGTTAACTTAACATAATCCATACGCAACAACACTCAGGTAGGTGTTTTTTAAACGAAGCTCAGTTGGTACTAAGGACCAGAGAAGTGCCAGGAAAATATTCCCCACTCCATTACACCACCAGCACCACCGCCACCAGCTTGAACCATTAATACAATACAGGATTTGTACGTTGCATCAAATTCTGACCCTACTACATGAATGCTGCAGCAGAAACTGAGCCTCATCCGAATATGCAACATTTCTCCAGTCTTTTACTGTTCACTTGTGAGCCTGTGTGAATTGTTGTCTCAATTTCCTGTTCTTAGCTGACACGAGTGACAATGACGAGTGACAATGAAAATATTCTGCTGCTTTAACCCCATCTGCTTTAAGGTTCAACATGTTGTGCATTCAGAGATGCTCATCTGCCCACCTTGGTTTAAAGAGAGATTATTTGAGTTACGATTGCCTTCCTTCCAGCTCAAAGCAGTCTGGCCTGTCTCCTCTGACATCTGCAATCAACAAGGCATTTTACTTCACTGGATATTTTCTCTGTTTTAGATCATTCTTTGTAAACCACAGACATGGTTCTCCAGGAAAATCCCAGTAGATAAGCAGCTTCAGAAATAATCAGACCAGCCTGTCTGGCACCAACAACCATGCCGCATTTAAAGTCACTTAAATCATCTTTCTTTCCCATTCTGATGCTCCCTTTGAACCTCAGCATGTCGGCCTAATCCTGTCTACTGTATATGTCTAAATGTGCTAGGTTTCTGACATGTGACTGGCTACAGCTGAACAGTTATACCTATATGTAGACTAATTAAAAGATCAAACATTAGCCACTTTTAAATATGTAAAAGACCAATTTCATTTTAATGCTTCCCTTCACCCCCATCCTTCAGCCACACTCCATCCACCCTCTCATCAACAAGAACAACAACTCTGCGGGGGAGCCTGTAGAACACTGAACATCTGACATACCGCTCTTCACCGAGGCGAAACACTCTGGCACCACACAGAGAAAGAACTTATGGAGAATTAAGATTCAGAGAATTCATTATTAATCAGTTATGCTGCATCGCTTTGGCTTGATTCAAAAACAACACTTAAAGTCTGCAAAACAATATGATTTTCAGGCTCTCAAACCTGCCAGTATTATTTAGTCGTGTAAGTCATCACATCCAGAATAATCCATGGCAGTCACGAGTGTGAGCGTTGTAAAGCGTATTTCCAGAATGCTGAGAGCAGTCAGCAATTTGTGAACAAGGTGGAGCCTGCTCAGATGAAAAATCTGCAGGGGTAACAGCGTGAGAGAGGAGTGAGGACGTGTGACAGCGCAACAAGGGAGAGGCAACACAGTATAGGAAGTTAGAGAAGAGTGAAAAAGATAGGTTGCTGTGCTTGAAAGTTTTTCACCGTAATGTTGCAAGGAAGAGCATCGGGCACGAGGCTGATAGGAATCTGTGGCTAACAGTGCAACAGGATGTACACTGATTCTCACCATTATTCTGTTCCTGAGCAGCAATGCACTATTAACACAGTAGGCCTGCGGTTTGTTTCTACAGTGCATCTCTTTTGGCACTGAAGGTCTTTTTTTTTTGTTCTGTATCGTGTGATCAGAGGAGGAACACGTGCACCTTCACGTGAAACTCTAAGCTTTCTTTTTCTTTGCAAATTTCAATTCTTATCATCCATGGTGACTTTAACTGATGTGACACATTCATGCGCATCATTGTCTTGAGCGCAGACAACAGCGCGCTCTCCCTCATCTGCGGGCCGACAGTCTTCTATAATAACCTCGGCCCTTTTTCCCTTCGCCCATGAAGACGTGTAGTGCCCTCTTGCTGCGATATCACACCCATCCTTCAGCCAGCGAATGTGCACGTCCTTGGAGCTCATCTCACACTCCAGACGCGCTGTGCCTCTCTCGTGCACGCGGACATTTTTCAAATGGCTGGTAAACTTGATGGGAATCCCTACATGGAAGTGAAACAGAGCAAGAATGAAAATTATAGGGACAATTTAGAGCTATTTGGACTCTATTATGATTCTGCATTTGAAATTTTAGGTAATTTTAAAAGTAGAGGCGCACACATTAGGTATTACAAGGTGAAACTACGAATAGAATTTAAATGCTTACACACTCACTAGGTTCGTTCTTTATATTCAGCCCCAGAAAAAGAAAGAGCGTGCTCATATTCATGAATAACTATAATTAACACAACCTCAATTGCTATGCAAACCCAGAGGACATCCACATGTCCTTGTAAAGATATTTACATGCCCCAACTTGCACCTTGGGCAAGTAAATGTCTTGTTAGGCAGAGCTGTAATAAATGAGCTTGTTGTGAGCAGGGATTTGGTTGGATTACTTTCAACTCAGCACTAGGAGGGAGGATTTATTGCACTACCCATACATCTTCATTTGAAAAACAGGGAAGATGATGTTGTTTTGCATAGCTATGAAGGAGCGAAGCCTCTAATCTCAGGGGAGGGAAACAAGGCAGTAGCTGCTCATATCTCAGCTGTGAAGGTTTGTTTCCCTAGAAATGCTCGGGAAAAACAAGATAGCTCTTTAGGGAAAAACAAAACCTAACAAAAACAAGTTTTTTTTTTCTTCCTTGTGTTAGTAAAAGAAATTAAAACCTTGTCTACTGCCAGTGCTGATTGTGTAGTTTCCAGTGTGAATGGCTTTCACATCCTTAATCTTTAAGGTGTAGGTCAGACCATCCTCAGACCTGCAAAACCAAAAAAAAAAGAACTTCTGGGGAAACAATTTCCATATTACATTTCACATGTTTTTATATTTCCCCAGTGTCTTAAACTTCCTCAAATGAAAGCACTATACTGTAGCTGTGGGTTCCTTTCACTGGGGTAACTGAGATGCCAAGAAACCCGAATGTTCCTTAAAAAGAAGAATTTTCAGTCTCAGTTTATATGGGATGCCATAAGACGGAGTAAAAGTGTAATTCAATCCTAAGACTTTCTTGCTGAGTCACTTACTAACCTTGCAGAGGAGTGGTTGATCCATCTTCTTGGAAAGACGGACCTCACAGCGACAGCAGTCTGTCGCTCCATCACTTTTTTCGGCTTGAAGTCAGACATGAATTTTAAAGGTTCACTTGAATGAGATGTAGTAGAAGACAAGGGCTCAGAAGAGGACGAATAATCTCTATAAATACTGCCACTGAATAGATGGCATGGTGTTAAATAATACAAATGACAACGTAAAGAAAAGTTTTAACAATAAAACCTTAATTATGAGCAGTGAAAAGCAGTCCCAAGTGCCACTCCGCACGTGCCTGTGACGTTGAGGCTTGGCTGAAAGTCTTTCGTCTCCAACCAGCAGAGTGCAGGTGTCACCATGTCACTGAGGCACACACTAGAAATGCACAGCATGTGCTTGGTTCCCATTTGTTTCATATTTCCCACGAGAGTACTGGACGCGCAGCAGCTCTGCACCCTGAATCGCAAATAAAATGCCAAGCTGAAGGGAGAAATCACAAGTGCTTTATGTCATGGAAACATTCATAAATAAGCAGACTCTGGCAGAGAACCAGGAAACAGACCCCCTTTTTACCAAAAACCACTGCATCCTGATGCTTGGATCCTCCAGTTCCAAGACAGACTGGAAGACGGCATCAGTCTCAGCTTTGTACACGTGCACCATCTTGTAAAACACATCCGATTTTCAAATACTTATTTATTCAACAAACCGAAAAAGTGAGATATGACATTTTGAATTATTTCCCACTTTCACGTCAGTTTACTTCTACGTCGCAACATCTTTGTTGCCAAGCTGTGCAAACTTTTTTTTCAGTTCCCTCTTGTTCTATTTTAAACAGCTTTTTTTAAAAATATCATATCCCAAACCTGCTCATCTTTATGTGATCCTGTGTCATATGCACAAGCTCTCTGTATGACAGGCCTAGCTCCACCTACACTTTCTTCTTCATCTCCTTCAGCTTCTTGAGCATGCCTCTGAAGTCGGGGAAGCTGTACTCGGCACAGATCCTCCCGCAGTCCCTCTTGTCAGCTCCAGCCAGAATCTTTAACATCTCCTCCTCTGTAGGTGGTTTCTTCCTTTCCCCCCTCTCTTCTCCAAACTACTGCAAGTGGGGGGAAGGTATTGTGCAGGCTTGTTTGCATGCATGAGTAATAGTGTATGTAGTGTAGCAGCTCAAATGCATTGCCCTCAGTCTGACCAGCAACACTGGTTCACAGTGGAGCTCTGTAGACCATGTCCTGTGGGTATTTCTGGATGCATGCATAAAAAGAAAAAACAGCTGGCGGTGGATCAAAGAAAGGAGTGTCACAGCTAATATCAGACAACATGCGTGCACTCCTACTGCTTCTTCAGCATCTTTTTTGAAGTCCATTGTTGGATCTGGAAACAAAGAGAAAGCAACTTTCTCCCAAAAATGGAGGCAAACAGAGCAGAAGACATCCAGACAAGTTTTTGACACGGCCAGCTTACTTTCTGTAACACCGAGTGACATGGAGAAGATTGCCTCCCCCATGCTTGTTGGAAGCAATGCACTTGTAGACATCAGCATCCTCCGAGGCCAACACTTTTGATCTAATGTGGAGAAAAGTTATGGCATGATAGCTAAACAAACAGAATATGACAAATCAACATGTCTAGTTTAATGCATAATTCAAGACTTTTTTTTTTCCCAAACTGTCCCACTGTCATTGCATTATCACTTCATTTTTAATCCCACCGCAGTACTCATTTCAAGCAGTAGACGGCAGTGCCACGCTGGGAATAACTCCTAAACACTTACCATTCGAACTTAACAGTCATCCCTCACCAGAGAAACAGATGGCAAGGGGAGATGCATATGTCAGCACCCACGAGTTAATTGCTTTATAATAGCTATTTAAGCTTCAGTTAAGCTCCCCGGCTGGTACAGAGAAAGCACTAAATCCACTCCAGAGTGGTTATAGATAAAAGGTTCAGGGAGAGTTTTTTTTTTCTTCCCATCTACTTTTCCTCATGATGCATGGCGTGCTGTCTCACTTGACAGCACCAAAACCGCAGAGCTGTTCAGCGTAATGATAGGCCGTACATGGTCACGAGCCCCCAGCGAGAGTTTGTTATTAGCGTAGTCACTTTTTTAAAAGTTGCACATTTTGGCAGCATACTGTAAAACGTCTAGATCCAAATGCATGTGGATTCACTGGCAGAAACACGTGTATCAATGGTGCAGTCACACACTTGACTTTACAGAAAATGAATGATTTGAGCAGCGTTCAGTGAAAAACTTGACAAAACAGAGTATGCAAAGCTGCCTGAAGGCCATTTTAGTTTTCCGTAACTGCAGCTTTGTATTTGAAAAAACAAAAGCTGACAATAAAATACTGTAACAGACGAGGCAAAGGATGAGCCGGGTAGTTTCACAGTGTCAAACCTTCAGTATATGGCGTCTGTTTATGTTGTCATGTTGCATCAAACAGGGGGAACTCATTAGCTTGCTCCCAGCTTATACTGGGCTGGGGATTCCTGTTCACTTTTGCCCATTTGTCACACATGCACCACAAAGACACAGATCAGGTTAAGGTTTATTACTTGCACACTAATAGCAACACATTCTTTTTTTTTGCATTGTGAACATAACATTAATGATATAGGACGATTATTTTCAGTTTTTTTCCCCTTTTGAAACCAGTAGCTGTAGGGTTATTCCATGAATCCTAATAGCATGGCTATACTCTGCAGTGTTCTGCATATTGTGATGGGCAATTTTCTGCATGTCTCTTAATCTATAATTTACATGTAGAGCTAGAGTGAATCAGATTCAGACACGTACAATTTATGCTAAACAGGCACTAGTATTCAGCATAAGCAGCGTGAAGGCTTTCTTCAGTGGAACTGATGAGTATCACGTAGTCTCTATAACAGTGTTTCTGTCCTTTGTGGGGTCTTTGTTAGGACTTTGATCAGGTGGGCCCCACAGTAACATCACCCAAATATACGTACGTCAAACTTTTGTTTCCCAGCGGAGTTTAGTTTGTCTCATTCACTGTTTCTAGGCAAATAATGGACAAGTATCTAAATTTAACTGGCACTTACATTTCCTACAGTCTCAAGGGCTCACACTTGTTTGTAATGTAATGTGAAGACAGGCCCTGGGTGATGCGAAGGGCATTTTGTGAAATTTCAAGCTGGTGTGGAATGAAAAGAACGATTCGCCTCACCCTCTTGGGCAGTGATGGGACGTATAGCTTCTCTTTAAAATCTGGGACAGACTCTCCCTCTGGGATTTAGGGAGATTTTTGTACCTGGCTGAAGGACTCCACCACAGCGGAGGTCTTATGTGGAACCCTGGAGTGCTCTAATAGTGAGCCAAACACATCCACAGTAAGAACATCAAAATCATGTGCAAATAGGCAACGTAAGTTACAGCAGCGTAAAGTGCAAAATAATGTGGTTTAACAGTAAGAATGGCAGAAAGGGAGAGGATCGACCCTTTCCCACCCTCCGTGGTCCTAGCCTAGCCTTTACAGAACTTGGTGGAGCTCAGGGAGGAGGTGGGGGTGGAGGAGCTGGAGGAAGAGGACGTCTGCCTCTCTGACATGTGCTGTTCCATATGCTCTGTTTTGACCTCTGAAGTCTGGATGAGCTCTGTTGGCATGACGATGATGTTGAGGTGGTGTGAACAGTACCTGATTTTAAACAGACACAAATACAGATTAAAAAAAAAATTTTTTTTTAATAATTTGAACACCAATCCCATGTGATTTTATTGGGTTTAACATGTTTTAACTCTAGTAGACAGGAGGGGGCAAAGACACAGGGGACAACCAACTAACACAGTGACACAGCTAACATCCTGTAGTAAGATCTTGGAAGAAGGGGATAAACAAACAGCCCCCCGTTGGTCCTCATATACTTGAATGTGTTTAAGTGTATACACAAGTGTAAGGGATGCATTAAACACACATCTTCCTGTGGTAACTGGGTTCGTGTTTCCAAAAGCATGCAAGATTGTAACTCACCTCCTTTCCCCTCTGCTCATCCCCCTTTCATCACCGACTACAATAGGCCTTTGCCTTTTGCAGTCTCACACCATGATCCAATTAAAAAGGTAATCCACACACCTGCTGTGTGAGATAATGCATTGTGTTTGTACCACTGATGAACTGTGCTGCTTCTTTCTTACTTTGAATTGGGATTTCTCCCTCACGCCCAACCCTCATTTCCGTCTTTCTGCACGCGTGCTGGCGTGTCTACTTCTTTGTGTGAGAAGCCGAACAAACCACATTAGACATATGAAACCTCTGTGAAAGTATGAGCAAATGCCAAGCTTGTTGTGCTGTTAATGCATGCAACAAAAAAAAAAAAGTCACACGCTGTACGTACTAGACAGAATTTCATAAGAATAAAAACCCCATCAATTTCATTGCACGCGACCACGTCGACCCGTGTGAGCCACTAAACAAGTCCAACCTTTTTTGTCTCAGCCTGGCTTTAACGTACGTGTAAATTTGACTTTAAAAGCTAACGCAGGCGAGCTATTAATCTCAACATGAGTGATAAAAAATGTAAATCCAAGAAGTTTACGTAAGTTTTGCCTCCTGCAGCAAATAACTACACACTGAGAGCTAATTAGTGCAATAAGCTTTGATACCTGGCATAGAGTGTCGTCTTTAAGCAGCCCCGGCGAACTCTTTGATGGAATAACTCTACAGTCTAACCAAGTAGCAAGTGACTGCGAGCTACAAAGTGCTGAACAGGTTGCTGTCTCACTGCAAGTGGAACACAAGAACGCCTTTTTTTCCCTGCCTACTTCTCTGCCTCTTTGTTCCGTGTCCTTGATCTCGCTCTCTCGCATGCAGCAGCCAGCATGGCAAATTGCAAAAGGATTTTTATTCCCACCTTGGCTCTATTATTTCAGAAAAAAAACACACACAAAATAAAACAAAACAAGACACGCAGCTAACCAAACTTACTTGTTACAGAACAGCTTTTAGTTTTTCATAAATCTAGTCTACACCAAAGGTTTCTGGTTCTACTGTTCTTGTGATGTCCTTAATCCACACAATGCTCCACTCTCTGTGGGATCCTGCCAGTTTAGCCTCCACTTGTTTCTTGGTTCCTCTTTTGGTGGATGAGCCATGATATAGCACTCAGCTTAAACCCCTGCTGTGTCCTGTCTCTGGACAAATAAGGCTGCGATCTGTTCTGGGTTATGCCTGCTGAGGCTGCCCTCAGTTGGACCATAATGCTAATATTTCCCACAAGTCATTTGATTTGATGCTACTCTGTGGGCTTTCTCGGGCTGGTATTGTAAGACATTAATGTTCTCCAAAGAGCATGTGCTGACAGAGAGGTTCTAGCAGCCCCCATTTCTGATGAACATTTTCCTTTCTGCTTCAGTGTTAGAGGTCTGAATATATAATTACAAGTTTAATATCCATCTTCATCTCGCAAAGATACATCCATTAACATATACATTAGTATGAAAATTGCATAGATGAGAAAAAAATTACCGTGTTTTGCGTTCTTTTGTTGAAGTTCTGTTTTTGTTAGATCTCTGGTTGTGTTTCTCAGTTGTCTTACTGTTTGTTGTAGTTTTGTATTCTGTTTTTGGTTGTAGTTACTGTATTTTATTCTGTGTTCCCTTTGTTCTTGTCTTCCCATGTTTCTGTGTTCCTGTGTTTTCCTCAGAGTACCCGTCTCCCCGGGTCTCAGCCCCTTGTCCCATGTTTTGTGTTTAGCTTCACTTACTGTTTTTTTTCTTTTGTTTTTTTACAGTTTTCAAGAAGATAACACATGGTAGAAATTTTATTGGGTGACTCCAGTATGCCTGATAATTGCTGAACATACCGTGCATTAATAAACACTTAAAAATGTTATTATGGCCACTCTCGTATCTCAACAAAGGCCCACTCACAGCTGACAGATAAGAAGCTCACCGGACACTTTACTATGTATACTTTTTGTCTTCAGAACCACCTTCATTCTTTGTGGCACAGATTCAACAAGTTGTTGGAAACCTTCCTGGAGATTTTGGCCCGTTGCTGCAGATTTGTCTGCTGCACATCCATGCAGTGAAAACCAAAGGTGCTCTACTGTTTTCCAATTTTTTGTGAGCATGTGTACATTATAGCCTCAGTTTCCTGGTCTTAGTTGACACCAGTAGCACTGGGTGTGGTCTTCTGCTTCAAGGATGTAATGAGTTACTATTGCCTTCCTATCAGCTCAAAGCAGTCTGGCCATTCTCGTCTGACTTATGAAGTCAACAAGACATTTTCTGATTCACTGCCTCTCGCCTTATGTCAGCTGGGATAGGCTGCAGCCCCTCTGCGACCCCGAACGGGATAAGCAGAAGAGAATGGATGGATGGATGGACTGGATATTTTCTCTCTTTGGGATAGTTCTCTGTAAAACCTAAAGATGGTTTTGGGGGTAAATCCTAGTAGATCAGCAGTTTCTAAAAGAAAAAACAGACCAGTAACAGCAACCGTACCACCCTCAGTGTCACTTAAAGAACCTTTCTTCACTTTGATCATGTCTACATGCACTGGGTTTCTGCTTAATGACTGGCTGATTAGATGTTTTTTGTTAAAGAGCAGTTGAACTCATGTACCTAGTACAGTATGTAAATCTGCATATTGAGTGATTTAACTTTAAATATTGTTGATACATTGAGTTTTAGTGACATTTGCATATTCTCACAGCAATTCTGCCATTGCTATAAAAGGTATGGATGAAAAAATTCACTGCCACCCACCAGTTTGCATATCGTGCAAACAGATCCACAGAGGACGCCATTGCTGTAGCTCTCCACTCTGTGTTGAGCCACCTGGAGCAGCAGCAGAGCTACGCTCGCATGCTCTTTGTGGACTACAGCTCCGCTTTTAACACCATCATCCCGGACATCCTGATCACCAAACTGCACTCCCTGGGCCTCCCCCCTCTCACATGTTCCTGGATACAGGACTTTCTAACCAACCGGCCCCAGACTGTGAGACTTGGCCCCCATCTCTCCTCCACCCGCACATTGAGCACTGGCTCCCCACAGGGCTGTGTGCTGAGCCCCCTCCTGTACTGCCTCTACACCCATGACTGCAGTCCGGCCCACAACAACCTCCT
>VOQJ01018143.1:4442-17478 GCA_015052665.1 Apistogramma diplotaenia | reverse complement strand
AAGTTAACTCGGGGTAACGGCTACCTGGTTTTCTGAAACCGAAAACCCAGGGTATGCACGTAGTTACCCCAGAACTTACTCAGGGTTTGCACTTACCCTGCTTTCTGAAACGGGGCCCAGGTGTCCCTGTGGAGATGGTTTCAGATTGTTTAGATACAATTCTGGCACAAATGTATGGAGTTTCCTGCCGAAAGGTTGCAAACGCGTTTCACACAAATAAAACCGGTTTTACAAAATGTCACAAATAGCTTCTCTGCGAATATGAAACATTTCCGTCTGTGGCAAAAGTCACGTGATACCTTAGACGGAATTAGCCATTTTCCCCTCTTGATTCAATTAAATGGTTGTAACTGCCAAATCAGCCTGTCTGTAAGTGCACCACAAAAGTTTAAAAAAAAATTATAAATTAGTTTCTGAAAAAAAATTCATAACACAAATATGTGAGTTTAAAAGATCTTTCAAGGAAAAACTACACTTACTAATTATTCCTCTGTAGAAACCTCGACACAGACATGAATTCAGAACATTACTTTAATTCACACTAGATTTCAAAACACATTTTCCTGTTTTAATGTTTCTTTACAGACTTTATTCCTGTGTAGTGATTTTCCTCCCTGAGAATCTGCAGTCTGAGAATCACTGCTGTGTGAAGCTTTCATCTCTACAAACTGACTTTAAACAGAAAACTATGACATCGACAGACAATTCATGAATTTCATAACACACACACACACACACAAACACAGAGTCGAGTTTCAGGGAGAAAATAAAGCAAACATTCAGTAGCTTATTCAACTATGACATTTTAAACTGAAGTTTAAGAAATGCCCCCAAAACATCCTCGTCATACGGAGGCAGAGAAAGGCCAAAATGTTTCTTTAGGTTTACAAAAATAAAGAATTAGTGACTGTAAATTGGACAGCTGACTGTTAGTAAAATAATTTTTGAATAAAATGATGATTAATCAATAATAAAATTAACTGGGATTCACCTTCTTTATAAAAGTGTTTTTAAATGTATTGATGACTTCAAACCTGTGATGCCAAATGAATAAAAGCCTTTCTGAATGCTGTATTTCAGTATTCTATAATGATTCGTGTTGGCCTCCCTTTGCTTCCATACAAACATGCTACTGTGCCCGTGAAGTTTTGGTCTTCTTCTGTAACAAAGTTTTAACGTTGCACAGTCAGTTAAGCGTCAGCCCCTCACTCACAGGCATGTTGATGTGGGCGGTGAGCAGTGGTGAGCTCCTCCCCTCATGCAAGATGAACACCTTGATGATGTCAGAGATGCCCTTGTCGCTAGTGCACTCTACAAAGGTTTCGACGGGGTAGATGAGTCCGGGTACCAGCAGCGGGATCCTCATGTAGGGGTTCCTCATCCGATACAGGCTCTCGTCGTACAGGAAGCTGATGGCCAGGTTCATGACAGGTCGGCATGCCGCCGTGTTCTGGACGTTCAGGGTCAGCTTGAAGGATGGGCCCAGACCCTGGACCACGGCGTTCATCTTCAGTGGCTCGGTGAGACTGGAGGACATTGGGGTCAAGCTGGACTCCAGTGCCTTGACGTAGGCTTTGGCGGCGGCCAATCGCAGACGGCTCAGGTCCATCTGGAAGGCGCGGTGCATGGTGAGGCCGTTCTCGCGCTCTCTCAGTGTCTGGTCCACATACAGCTTGGTCTTCTTGGGCACGTTGAGGCGCACGCTTTGAGCCAGCGGTGGGCCAGAGGTGCTGTCCCTGTCGTCGAATGTTGCCGTCCTTTTTAAGATCTTCACCATCAGGCCGCCTCCCTTGGTGGTCATGATGAGGGTCCCGTCCTCACGGCCATAGCGGCCAAAACAGATGCTGGTGACCACGTCGGGTGTCTTGATTGTGCTCAGCAGGTTCTTGTCCCGGTACAGCTGCACCTCACAGTTGGCCAGACCCACCAGAACTGCCTGGAAGCCCCTGGTGGGGAGGTCCATGGAGGCCATGGTGGTGATGGGAGCAGCGAGGGCGGTCTTCCAAAGTTTCTTTCCCTGAACAACAAACAAAACTGTTTATTCTGACAGTCTCTCTAATTTTCTCAGTTATAAAATCTGATGATTAAAATTTCTGAGGTTTATTTGCCCTGAGTGCCTCTCCAGTTTACTCCTCACACTCTTGTTTCTGCAGCCTACAATCACATAACTGCAGGGGCGGAGCTCACCTTCTGTGTGAAGCCCTGCAGGCTCTCATCGGTGCAGCCGACCACCACGTTCTTCCCGACTCTCACGAGGCCAACTGCGTGAGACGACAGCTCAATGCAGTACTTGGGTTTGTCTGACTCCCTGAAGAAGGCACAGACAAGGAAATGTCCTTCAGATTCAAACAGATGCTGACAGAGCAGCAAGGAAACCCAGGCTGACAGCAACAGAGCACCGGTTTCCACTGCAAAACATCTAAATCATCTGCTGGATCCACGAGTTCATCTTTAGTAAATATAACAGGCCTACATCGGCTTCCAGCTTTATAACCTGTTAAGAAAAATTCACAAATAGAAAAAGTGGACGAGTGTCATGGATAACACTGACCTACATACATATTTCTTGGCCCACTGGATAAAATGGGGGCAGAGCCCTTTATGTACCAGTCATCTCAAAGTGGCTTTTTTCATGCCCTGAGGGTGAACATAGAGTTGACTGAACCACCTCAACTCTTATCTTCTTTTCTGGAGCCAAAAACTCAGAGATCAAGGTCAGACCAAGTTTGTTGAACTGCTGTCAGAGTCCTGGCCAGCATTCGTGTCCAGCTAATCTGTCAATGTTAAAGCGAATGTTTCTCCAGTTGATTCTCACTGATGGTCTCCAGCAAGCTCACAGTGGAATTCAATTTAAATCTTCAGAAAAGGCTAGAAACAGGCCACAGGACTTTCACCCAGGAGACTGAGGTTTCTGTCCTGTTTTTATTCCGGTTCTTTTATTCACGCTCTGTATGTTTAGGTTCAGGAAATAATCATCCTCTGTGCTACAAGTTTAACCGCATGGTTCAAGGATCTACTTCCATCTGGTGATGTTACTGCCACAAAATCCCAACAATACGGCAACAAGATTAGGAACGTCCCATGTTTACACCCTTTATTGTGAAAGTAATCCATTTTGTGCTGTGGCTCTCTTCAGGTGTGTCTCACCTGCGCAGGATGTAGATGTTGCCATTGCGACACACCACCGTGATGCGAAACTCCACGTCAAACTGACCCGTCACGTCCATAATGGTGGGAACGGCTGGTAGCAACATCTTCAACACACAAAGGATTAAAGGTGTTTTCAGTTAGGTTTGTTTCATTTCTTTATGCTTATGCTCAGCTAAAATATATACTGACACGTGTACCGTATCAGGTCTATGTTCAGAATGTGGTCCTAAATATTTAAAGGTGTTTTTCAAAAAATGTGTAAATCTTGAGTATCACCGGCATATTGCCTTAACTTATTTAACCTGAAAGGGGCTATTAATCCCTGTGGTGCATCAGCTTCAGCTGCTTAGAAGTAAATAAACAGATAAGCAAGATCCAGTCTGTCCCACAGTGAAGGACGAAGAGACTTTACCTTCGAGAGGATGATGAACGCTTCGGGGTCGAGGATGAAGACTTCACTGCTCTCCGTCCCAATCACCAGACAGCTGACACCATCCTCATCTGCCATGTTCTTCTTCAGAGTCCCGATGCACGTGATGACTGTCTGAGAGAAGAACAGGATCAGCCAATGGCAGCATGGGCTCATGTCTGACATTATGATGTGATGCACTCAGAAAGGAGTCCCACAGGGCTCACTTGTAAATCCTATTTGGTTTAACATTTCTATGAAAACCCTCAGACAGATTAACTAAACTGGATCACTAAAAATGAATCACCTGATGATTTACAGCTTTATGAACCATCAATATAAAACATAAATCATCTGAACAGAAACACAGGAGCTGTTGTTAAGGCCTGTAATGTGGAATGAGTTAAGAGAATAGAATAAAATCACAAGCACAACTTTAAAAAGACCAGACTTTTGTCTCCATGGATGATGTGACCTGGGAGTTACCTGGCGCTTGACTGGCTGGTGTTTGTGCAGCTCGACGAATTCGTCCATGTCCTGGGGCTCCAGCGAGAGAAACCTGAGTGAGCGGACTGACAGCGGGACGTCGGCCTTCTTTCTGATGCTCTCCAACATCTCCTTCAAGGTCAGAGGGTCAATCTGCCCCTCCTTCACCTGCTGCCACACATCCTGACCAATCAGAGCACAGCAGTACGTCACAGGTGTATTTACGATGAAAAGGTGGAGGGCACCGTTTCGGCTGTTTCTCCTAAACAGGAACTACAATCGATTAAATATGGCTTCACACTGCTATAAAGAAACCTTTTCTGAGGTTTCTTCTACTTTCAGGATTTCTTTATATAAAAGTCTTTTTCTAAATGGCTTCAGAGTTAATGTGGTGTTTCTGGACTGACATTCACTGATATGGATACCGAGCAGGAGCTGATATGTTTCCTTCATGGACGACAGAAATACAAGAATGCGAATGTTAAAACAGCACATCATCGGGGTACAGTGAGATTCTGCTCCGACTTCAGATTGCTCTCAACACTCTTCTGCTCCTGTGCCTGCATGACATCAGAGAGAGGGAGGGTGAGGATATCCCTAATATGGTCATCTTACCACCTATCTGCTGTTCACATCATCTGCAGACAATCAGAAGACAGCAGTTTCCAAGGGCGAGAAAGAGCTTGTTTCATACAAAGGATTAACGGAAGGGCTATAATTAACTAAGACAGCTGGGTCAAGTGATGGCTTTTAAGTAGCGGTTTAATTACTGCCACCTTGAAGGCCTGTGGTACATAGCCAACTAATAAAGACAAATTGATCATATTTATGATTGAAGCATTAATTAAAGGTAGGACCTCTTTGAGGAATCTTGTAGGAATGGGGTCTAGCACTAAACATGTTGATGATTTGGAAGAAGTGACTATTGAAGTTAACTCAGAAAGAACAATTTGGAGAGAAAGTCAAAATAAATACCAGCAGTGCTGAAAGTAGCCGAACATGAAGATATTTATGAATAATTTTATGTCTAATACAGTAGTTAACATTTTATTTGTGAAGAAATCCATGAAGTCATTACTAGTTAAAGTGAAAGGAATACTGGGCTCAACAGAGCTCTGACTCTTTGTCAGCCTGGCTACAGTGCTGAAAAGAAACCTGGGTTGTTCTTATTTTCTTCAATTAATGATGAATAGTAAGATGTCCTAGCTGTGCGGAGAGCTTTTTTATAGAGCAATAAACTCTTCCCAAACTACATGAGCAACATCTAAATTAGTGAGACACCATTTCCTCTCTAGTTTACAGCTTTAAGCTGCGTGTTTGTGAATGATAGCAGGGAGTCAGGCACTCCTGATTTGAGGCTTTGCTTTTCAAAGGAGCCACAGTATCCAAAGGGAGGTGAGGATGTAAAACTACTGATGAGATCATCCATCTCTGTGGGAGCTGAGTTTAGGCAGCTACTCTGTACTGTGGTGGCACGTGGCATTGAAGAGCATAATAAAGGAATGATATCCTTAAATTTAGTTACAGCGCTTTCAGGAAGACTTTCACTGTAATAAAACATATTCCCCACTGCTGTGTAATCCATTAAAGCAAATGTAAATATTATCAAGAAGTGAGCAGATAAAAGAGGGTTTCCAGTGAATACTGTTAAGTCTTCAGTTTCTATGCCATATGTGGGGAAAAAATCCAGAGAGTGATTAAAGTATTAAAATATGATTAAAGTGGTAGGTGGACTTCACATTTTTAGAGTTGACTTTAAAGTCAGTTAAGTCTAATAATAGATTAAATGCAGTTTTGAAATTGTCATTTTCAGCATCCCACTATAATGAAATAAGATAAAAAGTCTGAGAAATCAGACAGAAACTCTGAGTAAGGACCAGGTGGACGACAGATGACAACAAATAAAAGAGGCTTTGAATTTTCCAGTTAGGCTGGACAAGGCTAAGAGTCAGAGTTTCAAATGACTTAAAACTTTGTCTGGGTCTTTGATTAATTACTAAGCTGGAATGGAAGATTGCAGCTAATCCTCCTCCTCGACCTGAGCTTCAGTCAGTGTGACTCGGAGGTGTTGACTCATTTAAACTAACATTAATAAAAGTCCGCGTGTGTACACACACACACACACACACACACACACACACACACACACACACACACACCTGTTCCAGGGTGTTGATCTCCAGACCAGGCAGAGTGAACTTGAAATACGGCCGCAGGTTCTTGTACACATAGATGCAGGGTCCAGAGGCCACAGCGACAGCGGGGATGCGGGGCTCATGCAGGTCCATGAAGAAGGCAACAAGACCTGCCGGTAGATCCAGCAGGGTGCTCTCACTCATCAGTGCTGTGCCCCGGTACACCTTCAGCTTCATCCCTGAAGATCCAGAGCCCAGGTCCCCCACCACCAGCCGGTTCTCCCCGTCCCCGCTTAGGTCTGCCAGGTCCACGCAGGATGAGAAGGTGTAGATGCCAGCCACTGGATCGTAGTGAGCATCCAACCACTTCCCTCCATCACCGCTCGACTCCGCGGAGGACATGATGGCACGAGGGGCTGAAGGTGTGGTGAAACTTTATATACACACGGATGTCTGACAGGAAGAGTCCTGAATATAGACAGCAAAAAAAGACGGACATGGCTTCCTCGTTGAATTAACAAAGCCAGAAATACCTAAAAACCAGCATTCTATCTGAAGGCCACCAGAGGGCAATAGCTGTGGATGCACTATGCTGCTGAGGTTATGAGATCAGTGGCTTGTTTACGGTCAGACAAGATTCAAAAATTGAATCAGTTTTGTAAATTTTGGTCATAGCATGCTTCAAAAAGGAGGATTAGCTGTAGGCTAATGACTTGTTCCCTTTAGAGGCACCACAGCAGAACATCTGCTTCCATCTCGAACTATTCCAGTATCTCCCTCTGTGACACCAACCCTCTGCATGTCCTCCTTCACTATGTCGACAAACCTCCTCTGAGGTCTTCCTCTTGTCTGGGAGCTCCTGTATATCCACCCTATCTCCTCTATCTCATGTCTGAATCACCTCAGCCTCTGACTCTGAGCTGTCCCTTTGAGGGACTCATCTCTGATCCTGTCCATTCTAATCAATCAAAGTGGAGATCTGAACATCTTCAGCTCTGCCACCTCCACCTCAGCCACCTGTCTTTGTGTCAGAGCCGCCATCTCCAAACCACCCATTAAACGGTCAAACTACCATCCTGTAAACCTTCCTTTTCAAATCACCCTGACAGCCATCTCCGCCCATTCCACTCTGCTGCACTCTATTCCTCATTTCTTATTGGATGGTTGACCCCAGGTATTTAAACTCATCCACCTTCACTACTCTACTCCGGGCATGTCCACCTGTCTCTCATTCACACACGTATTCTTGGTTCTTCTGCCTCTTATACGTCCACCTCTCCAGACCCTCCTGCAGCTGCAGCTGACGCTCACCACAGATCTGTCTTTAAGTACGTGATAACAGCCCTGTTTGTATGTTACACCTGGTTTCAGTGCCGACTGCAGGAAGCACAGCACTGAGCTCACCTACGAAGCACCATCGATTTTGATATATTTATGCTGAGGTAGCAGGACTTAGTCGTATTAGCCACGCCCAGTAAAATCTGAGGCAAAGCCTAAGACAGGATGTCAGCTTAACTTGTATCCATTTCTGTGTGTGAGGATGGGAGTGCTCTCAGGTGCTGGTATTTACAGATATGTGGTGAACTCAGCGTCCTCCCCTGTATTATTCACGAGCCCTCTCAGCCTGTGGCGTATTTGGCAGATAGTTTATGCAACCCTCAAAGCTGTGCCTCTTGCCGCGCCCCATCACCTGTTACAGGTAAGCCAAAGAGTGAACCAATATCAGCATTAAAGTTACCCCTCACACACAGGCTTATCTCACCGTTGTCAAGGAGACCGTGCTGCCGCGCCTTCCGCCTTCGTTTGTTTGCTGCTTTTCGCGGCGCCTCCTCGGCGGAAGCGTCGGAGTCCGTCTAGTCCGGGAGTCTACCTGATCCTAGTTCTGGTAAAGTGGAGTAATCTCAGATGGCAGCAGATCCGCTGCGTCTAATCCCCAAATCCGCTTCAACCCTCCTCCATCACCGACCCCAGGTGATGACGTCAGCTTCAGGCGGCGGCGTTTGCGTTTTTCTTATTGTCTATAATTTTTCTTAATTTTTATTTTTGATTTGATTTTATTTCATTTTTGTTTTTGCCAAACATTAGATTTATTAAACATTCAGAGAAAAAAAACGTTAATGTAATAATAATAAAATGTGTAAATTCTCCGCTCTTTCTCATGAACTTGCGAATTTTTTTTTAGAAATTTTAAAATATGACGTTAGGGATTTTTTTCGATCTTTTTTTTTTCATTTTTGCTCTTTTGTTCTGTAGCTTATTCACATTTCCAACAGAAACTCCTTTAATGAATCTGATTTTCCAAACCTGAAAAATATCATAGATAAAACATGAAAGTAAAATATTAAAACCACCACCCTTGTCTTCATTTGTTAAAAGAGATTTAAACCGTAGTAAATGATCTCGCGATATCCTACCTGAAGGTAACGACGAGATCTGTGACGTTACTTCGTATCCATGTTCTGATTGGTCGTACAGGCGTAGTTTAAAAAAGTAAACCGCGGCGCGGACGAAGCCGTGTTTTTTTTTTTAGTGTGTGTGTGCTGTAAACCCATTGTGTGGAATAAAAGATACAAGACGTGAGTCAGAATTTCATGAAATGTCGCTTGAGGTTGTTAGACTGTGATTTAAATCAACGTTACCCTTCTGTAAAACCGTTTAAACACACGTGTATGCCGTTTGTCGCACTCGGGTAATCAAACGTCCCTTGTTTACATCGTGTTTGGTGTTTATTCGTGTTTGCTGTTTATTTGTGTTTGCTGTTTATTTGTGTTTGCCTGCTCTGATTAGTTAATGCTGTGATTCGATAATGTGTTTGAGTGACTGTATGGGGCAGTTTTAGTAGGGCCCTGTTGCTAATCCCGTTACGCCGAATAGAAACGCCATTCAAGTTTCTCCGAAATTAAAGTTGGCGTGAATCTCGTAAAAGTAGGATGATGATGATAATGACGGAAGACCGTTTTAAAGCAGCATCTCATCCATTTGGTAAAATCGGCGCAGATGAAAGCTCCATCAGATTCTAGTTAAAGCTTCTGTAAGGATTTATGATGCCTGAGAGAGTCATGTGCATTTAAGACTTCAAGCTCCCTGCTGTGGGCGCTTTGGAAGAGGGAGTTTTTAATAAAAGCAACGGTTGATTTGCTGTGTTTGTAGAGAAAATGGACTCCAGTTTAGCTGGAAGACCGGAGAGAGTGGGACCAGTCGAGGTGGGTGACATAAAGCGGGACCTGCTGGCTGAGTTTTCTGCCCTGCCAACACAGGTAAGTCTACCTGAGCTCTTACAGGCTGTGGTTCTCTCGTCCTTCTTCACCACTCAGGAATCACAGACAGCGTCAGACTGTGTTGTTCATAGACACACACACACACACACACACCAGAGAATTAAATTTCTCTCCACAAATTAACCAAAATCTGTTTCAGCTCCCACAATAGCAGTAATGTCTGATCCTTTCCTTTTTAGACTGATGTTTGAAACTCACTGAATTCTGCCATAATTATTTAAAACCTACAGTCACCATTAACATTGGTGTTCTTCCGATTCACTCTTGAATCAGAATCATTTCCTTTGTTTTCTCTGTTAGTCTTCTGCAAATTTCAGCAAATTGCCTTCATCCATACACACACACAAGAACTCAAACTGCAGCTGTAACTTCACTGTGTTGATATTTCCTCTAACATGCCATCAGTCAGTGAGGAGCCTCCATCTGATGATGGAGCTGTTCTGTTAAATGCAGCTCATGTGACTGATGCTGGTCTCTCAGCAGGACAGTGCTCAGGAGCAGTCAGAGAACCTGCAGGTTTACCTGAGGGTTCGACCATTTACTGCAGCCGAGAGTGACAGCGGAGAGTCACAGGTAACGCCCACAGTGCTGCATCGACACAACTATTTCCTACTCCGGGTGCCTTTTAGATACGGAGTACTGATAATCACCAGTACTTGAGCAATAATCTGTATTCCTCGCTGAAGGACAGACGGGACTCAGTCACTTAAAAATCACAGAGAACTGAAGCGAGCAACAGGCCCGAGATCCAGTTCAAATACTGGATTGCTGTGTTCCTTTTTTTTATTTATTTTTTACTAGATTCAAACTGAGAAATGAATCACAGCTAAAAGAAGATAAACTGAAATCGGACCAGAGCAGAAGGCAGAGATGTGAAATCAAATGCATCTTTATGTTTCTAAAAGCAGTGCAAACACAAATGAAGCCAACAGTCTCATTAAAATTAACTCAGCCATCAATTCAGTCAGTACTCAGGAGCATTTCAGGATTTTTAACAGACAAATATTTTAATCGATCATCTGAAAGACAATAAAACTTGTTCTTACGTTTTTCACGGGACTTTTCTTTATATGTTTTCATACACAGGAAAACTTTCTGATTTTTGATTCCACAATTTGATCATCTGTTATTAATCAAATCCATCCAAACACGCAGCCTGAGCAGCGCGAAGTAAATCCTGCCTTTGGTTTGGACCTGCTCACAGACCATGAAGCCTCCTAAAGTGAATCTTTGTTCTCGGGTGTCACATTTTCCTGCCTTTTCCTCAAATTAATAATCCATGTTTTATGTTACGTTTATGTTATGTTTTCATCTGAAATTAAGAATTAAGTAATTCTCACGTGAAACTGGATCCAGGTGTGTCTTCAGGGCTAAACTAAACAGAGCAGGTGTGTTTCCCTCTGTAGGACTGTGTGACGATTGAAGGACCTGACACTGTGGTCCTTAAGCCTCCCAGGAGCTGTCAGTCAAACCGTCAGAGCGATAAGTCCCTCCCACAAACGGCCCAGAGGTTCACCTTTACGCAAGTACGTATGACCTCATCAGACCTGTTCACACCTGTCCCCACCAGCTTCATGCTGTGATCTGGTTCTGGTGGTTTTCTGGTGTTCAGGTTATGCTCTGGTCATCTTTCAGGTGTTCAGCCCACAGGCGAGTCAGAGGAAGGTCTTTGAGGGCTCCGTCCGGGGTTTGGTACGAGATGTTCTGCAGGGAGGAAACTGTCTGGTTTTCACGTACGGTGTCACAAATGCCGGGAAGACCTTCACCTTCCTTGGTCAGAACCCCCACCCCCTGTCTCTTGCTCTGGTCTCTATGCCCGACCCAGACTAACACTCTCTTGTCTCTCAGGTCCTGACCATGACTCAGGTCTGCTGCCCAGGTCTCTGTCAGTCATCTTCAACAGCATTGAAGGCCGCCTGTACAGCCGCTGCGACCTGAAGCCTCAGCGCTGTCGAGACTTCAGTAGACTGACTCCAGACCAGCAGGCGGCGGAGAGCAGCAGCAAGAGGAACCTGCTGAGGATGCTGAAAGAGGTGAGATGGGCCACAGGAAACATCCCCGCACAGTGTGAACAGGTGCAGTGAGCTGAGCTGTCTGTGCTTCTCTCTGCAGAGTGACAAAAGTGTGACGGCTGGAAGGTCGGCGTTCCTCGAAGGTCAGTGATTCGGGTTTTATTAGGACAAGAATTAAACGTGCTGGAAAAGGAGACACAAAAAGCAGAAACAGAGTTTTTTATCTAATGAAGTCATTTATATGTGTGAAATCATTTGTCAATCATTTGTGTGTGTGTGTGTGTGTGTGTGTGTGTGTGTGTGTGTGTGGGTGTGTGTGGGTGTGTGTGTGTGGGTGTGTGTCCTCTCAGGCTCGTCTCTGAGCAGCAACAGCAGTGTGAACAGCGTCTCTGACGCCGACAGTTTCTGTTTGGACGTCGGCTCAAACATCTGTTTCTCCGTTTGGGTTTCCTTCTGTGAGATCTACAATGAAAACATCCACGACCTGCTCGAACAGGTAACACACACACACACACACACACACAGACCTGGTTGCTCATACGGTGGGACTACAGTAATCCTTCGCTACTTCGCGGATTCGCTGTTTCGCAGATTTTCAATAAATATTAGTGCAGGAGTGCAGGAACTTATAAGCGGTACTCGTTCTTCACACGCGTAGTACGTGTTGTACAGTAATGTATGTTTGATGAGTTTTGCATTAAAAAAATCACCAAATGTATAAACACATGTTAAAAATATTAATTCTAACACTAAAAGAATATTACCCAGTGGCTGCTACTGACCGACGTGAGATTGTAAACACCACATGATTGGTTGACTGATGGAAAGTGACCAACCAGAGAACGCTGCTCTGTATACCAGTCGCTGATTGGCTCAGTAACCGTCGCATCTTGTTTTGTTTTGTTCGCGCTCGGCTAAACCTCTCCGCTCTTCTATTTCAGTTATTAAGGGAATGGGAAAGTATTGTGCAGTGTGTAAGTGTGGGGAGGGTTTATTTAAACTTCAAATAGTGTTTAACTACTAAAATAATGTAGAAATATTAAATATATAGCCTCCCTACGTCGTGGATTTTCACTTATCGCAGGTGGTCCTGAAACGCAACACAGATGATAAGTGAGGGATCACTGTATTATGATGTTAGTTCAGGAACCTCATTTCAGATCAGGGAAAACCCACATTTGTCCAACACGTGCAGACTTGGATCTGTGTGACAGTCACTGTTTTACTGTTTCAGCTTCACCGTTTAACCTTCAGTTGTTTGGTCTTTGACCTCTAAGGCCTTTCTCTATTGTTTTATGTACTTGTTGTTTTATTTTTTATTGATGACAATGACAGTTGCTATTGATATTTGTAAAGTTTAATCCTTTTGCAGACTTTCCTAAAGTAAATATAAATATCCATATATTTATAAATGATGAATAAAAAGATATTATCTTACCAAACAAACTGCAGACACATGAAATTACATAATAAATCCCATAATAAACAAACAACCAAAATAAATTGGAAAAAAAATTATAATCCAGCCATGAAAAAATGATCTCGCTGTCTGCCTGAGGAAGTAAG
>VOQJ01018140.1:43680-54164 GCA_015052665.1 Apistogramma diplotaenia | reverse complement strand
GTCTAGTAAGCATAAATGTAATCTCACTGAAACTGGCACAGGGTAGTTTTTCTATCGATGACGTAATTACATGTCTTTGATCTGAAGCCTTTGTAGATGGAATTGTGCTACGTCACTTTTCAGTGCTTCATCAAGAGCTGCACAGATGTGCGCACGCATTCCGTGCGCGTCACTTCAATTGGCGAAAGAACGCGCGTGCGTGATGGGCCGCGCGCGGAACTGCAGCTCTGTATGGATTCGTGCCTTTAGCTGTGCTGTTGCAGTGTAAAACAAACCAGTGGCGAATGGGAGCAGGTAAAAACATCAGCTTTCTCAACATTTAGGCTATAAGCACAGGCGGTTTGATTGGTATTTTTGTTCAGTGCTAGGTGGCCTACAATATGCATCCAAAATTCAGCAGAATAAGGCTCTCCCTATCTGAAGTGACACTAAAGAACAGATCTATTGTGCAGAATCTCCATGAAAGAGGAAATGGAAGGCGATGCTCTGGCTTTTGGTAGTTTTATCTTGTTCCTTTAGGGGTTTTCTGTTTTTTTATTTCTTTTCCATTTTTTTTCTCTGAACTTACAATTGAACATTAAATTGTAAGATAATATGACACATAACGCTGAGATCTTGTGTTTCCGTGTTGAGCATGAAATTATAGAGCTCTGTAATTATTCTAGGGTCTTTATAAAGCGTCTTGAGATGACTGTTCGTTGTGATTTGACGCTGTTTAAATAAAAGTGAATCAGCCCTTTAAAAACCTGTTTCCTCGTAGGAATCTCTTTACTATATGTAATTTCAATGCATTTTTCCCAATTTACAAGGGATATTTGCCCCATTATACACATTTGAAGACCCAACAATTTCAAATATATAACCAAAAGCAGCACAGATACGTGACTCTTAATTCTTATTAAGAATTCAGAGGAATGATTGCAGATTTCAATTGAATTAACTTGTTTTACGGTGGACCCTTTAATTATGAAACCTGAGACAAAGGCTCCATAATGTTCACCAGAATTTTCCAAAGTAAGATAACGAACAATTTGCAGAAAACCAGATAAGACGAGAAACGACATTGTTCCTGCCTTTTCATCGCACAGAAGCAGTGCATCAACGGATCAAGCAATTTAATGTAGTATTATTAAGTACAGACACTGGAAAAATCAGATTGCCACTGGCTCAAAGAAAACTTTATCGTGGGTGTACAAACTGTCACAAAGAAAACATGAGCCAAGAGAGCCACCTGGTGGGCAACACAGACATGACAACAAGAAAAACAACCGCAGGGTAGCGACAACAGGCTGAACGTTATTCTTGCCTCAGAAAAACATCCAGCAGACAATCCGGCAGTCCTTTATTTGCGCTCATTCACCTCATAAGCCTCCTCTGACAGTTGATGTGCTCCAACCCTGTTTAACTGTCTTGGAGATGGTTAAGATCCAAGTGTGGTTGAGCTTCAGGCACTAGAATAGAATAGAATAGAATAGAATTTCTTTATTGTCATTATACAACTGATGGCCATGCAGCCTCCTTGAGGATTTTCTGGTAAAGAGCAGATGTTGAAAAAGTAAAATTTTTGTCTCATCGGTTGACAGAATATTTTGCCCTCCTAAATTAGCTATCATTCAAAGAGCTTTTTCTTCATTTTTTTGAAGTGCATTGATACTTCTATTATGCATCCTGTTCTGCAGCCTTAAGTGCTTTAACTCTTTCAACCCTTTCCTCTTCCTTCGTACGAGCACGTTTTTCTTCCATCATGATGAGATTTACAGCTTGATGTACAGCTCTTTGATGGCATTTTCTCACCTTTTTTTTAGCCTTTTCCATTAAACTACTGTGATATGTTACATCTGCCTTGAAAATGGCAACAGTCCATTGCTGCTCTGCCTATTGTTTCCCCATTTCTCTCTCTCTGTCTCTTTTTTAAAATTGTGTCTGTTATTTTCAGCATTTAAAATGTCTTCTGCTGCAGATCTTCCACTACTGCTTCCTTACCAGCTTTTTTCCTCTATCTTGTACGTCAGTTATCAGCTTGTGTGAAGCGATTTATATTGACATTAACTGCTTTTTTGTTATTCAAGTGGACCTTTGCTTTTCTGATGAATTTTTAATTCCCATGCATTGCTCATTGCTTATTACTTGTTCCATTTGCACCTTCCTGCTCCTTCAGGCACCTCAAACTCTCGGGACGCTTCCGGTCACGCCCCCTACTTCCGGCCAATTGGCGTTAATAATTGTAAATATGCCCTTTAAGTTACTTTTTTGACATTATGCTTAACCCTCTTATTGGAGGAGAAAGTGGAATGTCAAAAAAGTAATTTAAAGGGCCTATTTCTACTATATTTTTAACGCAAATTCACGGCCGGAAGTAGGGGGCGTGACCGGAAGCGGCCCGCCGGCCACGAGTTTGAGATGCCTTATTGTGCTCTTTGTGATTTGTCCTTTCCCTTTTTTTTTTTAAACTTGGAGGAGTTTTTCCATTTGTATTTGACTTGACCACATGGAGCGCCGGTACAAGCTTGTTTTCTAACGCAGGGATTTCTTGCCGTAGAAAATAACGTAACTCAGGCAGCCCCACGACGATAATTATACTTGTACTTTTGTTACTTGCAAATTCCACGTGGGATCAACGAGGCTTGAATTCCCTCCCAGCGGGCATTAGTTAAAACTGTGTCTTGTGGTCTGTATACTCCACATTGACGCTAATTTATATTGCTCGTTTTTTTTTCTTTTTCTACTTTTTTTACGGGTTTAACGCGGGATGAACATACTGAGCCGTGGCTGAACTTTTTTGTTTTGTTTTATTTTGTTGTGTTGCTTTGCCGTGTCCTCTAATTTAACAAAAATTGTTGGATACGCAGCACCGCAATGCGTCATGACGCAGAAGGCAACGTCACACACGACTGCAGCTCAATCAAACAGGAAGTAGTTCGAGAGCCGCTGCTGAAAATGTTTACGTTCAGTTTAACGTTCATACGACAGTAAGTGATTATTTTCCGGCTTAATGATGGTTTTATTCTTTCGGCTGACTTAAAGAGGAGTGATTTGATGATGTTTTTGTTTCCTGAGGAAAGTGCGTGTGCTGTCAGGTTTTGCAGCATGATGTGTGTCTGTGTGCAGCTGACTTTGCGCAATAGAGGACTTGAGCAACTTTAAAGTCTGCGCTGTTTTTTTGTTAAGCATTTTTAATGAGATGTTTATATTGTTAATCTAATTGAGAGATATTGCTTTGTTTCTATACAGTGGGGAAACGCAGTACAACAGGGAAAAGCTGCTGCAAGGTGAAGCCTGAAAGCTCTGCTGTTACCCATTATAGCAGCAAATTTAATCATGTGTTTACTTGCTACACCTGACTGTCTGCTTGGGCTGTCTGGACTTTGTGTTCTTAGGTCAAGGTGTGGACACGCACTTGTCAGAGACGGGAATGCAGCAGGCTGAGGCAGCTGGACAATACCTCAAAGACATCACATTTACCAAAGTATTTGTCAGCAACTTGCAAAGAGCTATACAGGTGAGACAGTCACGTGCACTCTTTGGGCAATATGGAAGGTAAATGAGTGCGGTAGAGATATCGAATAGCTCACTGTAGAGATTAGTCAAAGAACAACTAGAAGGAGGTAATAAAGGAAGTATTGAAGCACCCGTCCTTAGTATTTGACCAGCTCTTATTCTGGCTACCAAACAAATGCAACCAGGTCACTTCACACAGTTAGGAGTTAGGGCTGCCTTCTTGCTACCTCCACTGTGTTTAAATATTATTAATATTTAATTGGTTAGATTGTTGCAATATATTGTTGCTGTGCATTATATGCAGACATGTCCACTCTGGTCACATCTGTCCAAAGGACATTTTTACAGAAGTCTTGTGGCGTGTTCTGATGCAGCTTTGCAAACCTAAGCTGTGCTTGTGCTGAGCATTAAATGGTCTGACCTTGGAGTGAAATTGCTTGGAGAGCCACTCATTGACGATTGGCAACTGTCTTGAATGTTTTTCACTTGTGAATAACCTTTCTCAGTGTACAACGATGGACTTCAAATTGTTTAGAAATGATCTTCTAATCCTTCCCAGATTAATGGACAGCAACAGTTACATCTTTAATATCTTTGTTGATGCCTTTCCTCCACTGTGTCAGCACACATCTGAATGCTTCAGAGCAGCAGATGCCAAAGTATTTGGTAGTAGTTTTGGCACTGTGTGTAGGTGCTAAGTAGTCCTGGACAAATAAACCACCATCTCCAGAAAACTTGTCAACAGATGGAAGCGTGAGATGCTTTTAAAATCTCCTGGTAGATTCTGCATTGACTCTGGATTTGATTGTGAACCAACCACCACCAACACCAGCAGGTGACATGTCACCCGAAGGCACCACAGACGGCAGAAACGTCACAGTGACGTCAAACACCTTGGATTCTGTGCCTCCCCACTCTTCCTCCAGACTCTAGGACAGGATTTCCAAATTAAATGGAAGACTTGATTTCATCATCTAGGCCACTGATTCTACAGTGCACTCCTTGTAGAATCAATAAGTCCATAAATTGACTTTTCTTCACAGTCTTCTCACAGCCGTGCTCACCCATTTTGCTTGTGCAACTTTTCCTGCAACACTTTCCCCTTCCAGTCAACTTCCCATCAACGTGCTTTGATACAGTGCTCTGAGAACAGCCAGCCTTTTCAGCAATGACCTTCTGTGGCTCGTCATCTGGACAACTGTCAGTTCACCATAATTATGGAAAATACACAACTGTAATAACTGATGTGAACGTGACAGTATGCTCTTATTCTTGAGCAGACAAGTAGACTATGGTAATTGTAAACAGATTTAGTAGCTACACATAATAAGCTTATATCAGTGTCTGTTAAGCTGCTATCACCAAAACCCCAAACAACAGAATTATGCCACACTTACTTCAGTATCAAATGTTTAACCAGTGAAATGGCCTCTGGTTGTGAAGAAAGGGAAAAACAGGATGTATGTGAATTACTTCCAGACATGAAATGGTTATGCTGGCATTCGTGTCTCGTTCATGACAGTGTATGAATCACTAATTAAATTTCTTTCTTTAGACGGCCGAAATAATTCTGAGGAACAACACTCACTGCTCCGGCATGGAGATGGTTTTGGAGCCGTTACTCAGAGAGCGAGTGAGATTTGTTTACTTCCTACAGTCTCCACATGTTAAAGCTTTACATGTAGCTCTATGGGACCTCTAAACTGGGGTTTTTTCTGTTGGTGCAGGGTTTTGGTGTGGCTGAAGGGCGTCACAAAGAAGATCTGAAGAACATGGCAAATGCTGCAGGCCAGTCATGTCGTGACTACACGCCACCGGGAGGAGAGACTTTAGACCAGGTGAGTCAAGATAGTGAGGATTAAACCAGGCACTGGTCTGAGGGGGGGAGAAAACGTTGCTTGTACAACAGCGCCATGATGTGGTCATTTTTGGGACATTGCGGTTTAAGTGATCCCTTCTGTTTCCAAACTGAATGTAGAAAAGGGTGGAGAAAGGTCATTTTACATTCAGAATTTCCAGTTAGGTTCCTCGGTTTTAGCCCCAATGTTGTTTGCTGTTTCAGAACCTACTGGGATACTTAGCAGGGTATAAAAGGGACCAGTGTTGAGCAACATCTGTGGTTTTCTTACTGTTACATGTCAAAGTTATGGTTAATAAACGTCCTTTGTTCAGACTCCGGTTTACTTGTAAAGTGTAGGAAAAAAATGTATCCGCATATGAACGGTTATTTTATCCTTCAGTTTCCATCAAAGTTTCCACTGTGGAGACTCAAAGATTTTCTTGAATAAGCAGTTACTTTTCAGATTTAAAAAAAGTTCCACCATTTAAAGTGTCTTGTTGCAGCTGACCAGCACTCCAAAGCTTTTCAGGGGCTGCTTTCACAAACACATTTTTAGAGCCCAAAATCAATAGTAATAATGAATAGCCATTCATTTTTCATAAATGCTTATCCAGTTCGAGGTCACGGGAATCTAGGCATCAGGCTTTTTGCATCCGACAACAACAAATAACTGATTCAGCATTTCTTCTGTTTACTTGCGATTTGCCCCATTTATTTACTTATTTAATTTTTCATCCCATTTATTCGCTTATTCGTTTTTAACTCATTGAGTCACAGAGCTGATCAGCTTATGGCATGCTGAGACATTCATGCTGCTACTACAGTGTTTGGTTTTACTGAAACGAACACACAGTGATCACCTAATGGGTCTGCAGCAGAGTTGTGCTCAGATTTGAGGTCACATTTGTTGTCCTGTGAACTGTGATGGGACGTGAGCCGGGTGAGCTTTGTCGTTCTGGTTTATGCAAATGAGGGCAGTCCCATTCAAAGCATGTAATGGAGTCGACTTCTGGTCTACTGGTGGCGCGTGGCCAGGTTTACAGAGAATTGCTACACAAGAAAAAAATAAGTTTTAGGGGAAAAATAGAAAAGATGGTTGAATGAGTCAATAAAATAAATAATTACATTTATAAGACTTGGATTTATTTTTATATATTTAGGTGATTTTGAATTTTCAGTAATTAAGTGAACTGATGTGGTTGTTTGTCCTACTTTAGATGTTTGAGAACTTTAAGAAGTTCATAGTCCCTCAGTTGGATAAGCCACAAGCTTTCCCTGTCACCTTGCTTTTAGGTGAAGCTGCGATTCAAAAAATTCCTCAAAGCTCTTCTCAAGCAAATGCTGGACGAGCACCGCTCTGCAGGACCGGCTTCCTCTTCAGGAGCGTCAACATCCGGAGATGTTGCAAAGGGGACCGCGGCTGCTGCCTCGGACCCCCCTCCCCGTGGCTCGGCTGATGACGGCCTTCAGGGAGTGCCTGTCCACGCTGTGGTGGTGAGCCATGGCGCTTACATTCGTGTAGCCATCAGGCACCTTGTGGAGGACTTGAGTTGCTCTCTACCTGCAGGGGTGAAGATGTCACAGGTGTTTTCGCCTTGTCCAAACACGGGTATGAGCCGCTTTGTTCTCACTCTGAGCCAGTCTGAGTCGGGGCCCGTCCTCTCCGCTGCTCGCTGTGTTTTCACCAACAGAAAGAACCACCTGGAGAACCTCCCAGATGCTGAATAGCACAAAAGAAAAGAAAGGTGTAGCTGTCTTATGTTTGTGTACATGTGTACACACTGCGGTGGATAATGGAACTATTATAGGCACTGAATCTACCACTGGTAACTGAATGCAAAGGTGCACAGGGTATATCATGTTTTCTCAATTACTGTGTATTACTGTGGATCAATGCTCAGATTTAGTGTGCAGGTCTGTGTCATCATGAAAGCATTTGCGTCCAGCTGTGGGCCAGTAAAGACTCCTGTCAGGTTTTGTTTGATAAAACTGATCATTTAATTGCCTCTTGTATCGTTTTACACCAAAGTTTGCAGTATTTATTATATTACTGATCACTGTTCAATGCATGTGGCATTTTGCGGTGTTGCAGTTGTGCTGCTATTCATTTTATGATGTGCAATATGTTGTAACATTGATCGCTGACTTTGTGTTTTACATTTTATACAATGATAAGTAAAAAAAATGGTTGCACAAATCACAGGATGCTGTGATATTAACATGTAAGACATCTGTGGATGTATTTTTTTGGTCAGGTGCTACATATTCATAAGCTCTGTTTTATGTTTGACCTTATTTTATCTCCAATAAATGATTGATGCAGGTCATGATGACCTCAATAAACCATGGTCTGATTTATTGCACAGTGGCATACATAATCCATAGAGCAGAGAAGCATCTCTGCAATTCACACAGGCTCACAAAAATTAGATAACTGAAGTGGGGGGGGCTTGCCTGGTCTTAATTTCTGCTGTGACATTCAGATAGTAGGGTCTGAATTTGGTATGAGCCACATGAAAGCATGGCTGCATCCCTCTTTGTTTGAGTGGTTCAGGCTGCTGGTATAATGGTGGATGCTTTCTTGGAAGACTTTGGGCCACGTTTTCCATGTCCATCCCCCACAACATCAAACAGGTTTCTTGAACTTGACAGCTCACTGCCCTGAAACGGCCTCCACAGTCACCTTTGGGATGCGGTGGAACAGATTGGCATCGTGGACGTGCAGCTAACAAATTTGCAGCAACTCTGTGATGTGATCACACCTGAAGGTTTCTGGCATTTGCTGAAAGACTGAATTTTTAATACAAATTAGACATGTGTGCTTTGCTTTAGTGCTTTAGATTTCCCTCAAATAAGCTGAAGTCAGTCACTCAGTGGCTGGGATGCAAGTGCAGCAATGAGCGAGCTGCTTCTTGATGTTATGAACTATTACACAAATGATGGTTGACTAACACTTAAAATGTATCTTTAGAGCAATACGACTTGGCTGTTGTGCAAAACCTGATTATACATTTCCAAACTTGCTCTCATTGTAAAACTTTGACTTGTTTGCCTAAATGAGCACACAAAAATAACTGACAAACATAGAACATGTTCCCTTTATTACTTTTTGTTCCAGATTCAAGCAACACTCCATCCAAAACTCCAGCTCTTACATTCAAAGACAAAACATGTTTCCCTTTATGTACATTTAAACTGTGAAGCATCCTCACAAATAAATAACAAAGCAATGGATTTAAATAAATAAATACTCATTGGGACGGGCTTTTGTGTTTGCTGGTGGTGCCCAGCACCTGTAAAAGTCACATAACTATAGAGTTACTGTAGGATCACTGCTTTGTAAATGTTATTTACCCTGTACTCATATTCCTTCACTGGTGGAAGATACATAAATGCAAATGGATACTGGGAGCAGCAGCAGTGAAACGTTTAGGGAATTCCATGTTTAACTTTAAAATCTTATCTAAATATATGAATTATTTGGATCATCTGGACACCTAAGATGTTTTAAAGTCATGAATACAAGTTAAAACACGCGCACCTCAAATTAAAATCTCAAATTTAGAACTACCTGAAAACGAAATTAAAAAGAAAGCGAAGGCTGCAGGCGCAGATGAGTTTAAAGACATTGTAAATTGTGCAAAAAGGGTTGCAAGTCAAGTCTGTACATTCAGTGTTTAAACACACTGCGAAATGATTCGTGACTGAAAAAAGTTGTTTTTATGTCAGTGTGAAAAAGAAGAAACAACTTTACTGCTCTGCTTTCACTTTCTCATAAAATCTGATGTTAATCTTTTTCTGTCTCGTATGATCTAAGATAGTTTTTAACTAGACTCACGTAGTGACTGACTAAGTGAAGGGTAACGTGGTCTCACTCTCGTCTCTCAAATCAGCCCACTGTCCCGGTGCTCCGGGGGCTGCCCGGGTTGGAGGAGTGCACGTTCCAGGGGTCGTGGCTGGACGGAGCCGTGTGCTTCTCCCGGGATGCGTTGCGTCCGTCATCCCCGGCCTCCGTCTCAATTTCCGTCTCAATCTCCACCTCCAGTTCCTCCAGCTCCTCCGGCACGGCCCGGGAGTCCGAGCCCTCTTCTGTCTGCCCCCGGTTTCTTTTCTCCCTGTGCAGCAGGAGGCGCTCCAGCGGCACCGTGTTTTTCCTGGGCAGGAAAAGGGAGGTCTGCGGCAGGTTCTGACCTGGCGAGTACACCTGTCGGGAACCTTCCAGGTTGAACAAGATGCCGGTCCGGCTGGAGTAGTACACGTCCCGGTTGTTTTCTAGGAGCTTGTGGTTGAACAGACACTCATCCCGAAGGCAGACGGGCTGAAAAAGAGAAAGTAAGAAGTGCAAAATTAAATCGACTTAAATAAACAACGATAGTTTTCTTAGATGTCGGTCTCGAAATAAATGTTTTATTTAGTTATTTTTTGCTACTTTTAATTCAGTAAAGATTACCAGAAACAAATTCGATCACAATCTAAATTTAGGGCACTGGAAACAAAACTGTTTTGTAAAATGATTCTATATGAAAGACAACGCAAAAATCGCAGAAACACGCAGAAAAATGTAACATTAATTACTAGAGAGAAAAATTTGACAGATATTAACATGTTGATCACTTGATGTAAATGAAACAGTGAAAAACAAATGCGAATAAACAGTCTTTAAATTGTTGCATATTTTAACATTATTTTGTGACGAAACAAGTTTAAAAACAGTGCAGAAAAACAAACAAAACAAGCTGCAGTTGTGTCATAAAATAAAGTTTGCGGTCTGAGTTTTTCATGGTCACTTTTAGTTGAGCACTGGAATTAATATCCATGTTGCTTTCACGCACAATAGTGCGTAAACACTGGTAAAAACAAACAAACAAAAAAAACAACATAAACTATTTTTATGCATCGGGGCGATTTTGTCTGAAATAACAACTGGGTGAATTTAAAATAATTATTTGCCTACAGAGCTGAACAGGTTGCCCTCCAGGTCCATGCACAGGTAGCGGCTGCTTTTGACTCCCAGGATGGCGATGCGATCCCTTGTTTCAGATTTCAGTAGAATCACACCTGCAGGAGTAAAAAAGAATAATAAGCATCATATGTGAATAGAGCCCTTCATTATGCTGCAGCAAAAACATTAGATTGATCTTACTAT
>VOQJ01018140.1:12712-31213 GCA_015052665.1 Apistogramma diplotaenia | reverse complement strand
GGACCTGCGCTGTCTGTGTGGACACACACGACCCACACACACACACACACACACACACACACACACACACACACACACACACACACACACACACACACACACACACACACACACACAGTTTGGTCGGGAAAACCAGAGCAGACCAGAGGGAAGAGTTTCCCAAACAGCTTTTGTGCATATTACCAAAGTGTAAGTAACTGGATACAGGAGGAGGCAAAGCTCTTTCAATCACTTTTTTATTAACGGGGAGTTTAAAAGATGATTTTGAAACAACAGCTGGGAGACCCGGACACAGAGAGGGGATTTCTCTGGCATGACATCAGAGTCACTTGCATGGATGGGAAATAATACTCAGTCCAACTGTGTAAGGACTGTGAAATCGGCAGAGGCATTCACAGGATTACAACTTCACAATCGCAGCAGTTAATGTCACTAGATTTGCAGGTATTTACTCATAAACCAAAGATGCATTAAAACTGTGAACGGATGATACAGATCGGAGAAAAGTCAGAGAAAAAAAAAGGTCTTTAGGCTTCTGAATGTTGGTGAAAACATTTGTGCCAGTGCATGCTGCAGCATTTCTCTGTCACTGAGATGCATGAGTATCTGTGCCAAGTGGACACAGCAAGAGTATAAAAAAATACATTTCTCATAATCTCCTAAATCTGAGCACTTAAAAATGATCATTTCTGTGCTGAAGAAAGAAAAGCAAACTGGTGATTGATCCTGAACAACTGGATTCAATACAAAGAGGGGGGGTACTTGTAAAACAGTAATGGTAGTACCCTAAAAGGAGCATGGGGGTTCAGCTTTTTGCTGAACCGGCTAATGTATAATTCAACAGCCGAAAACTGCACTGCTTTTGTTCTTTGCAGCTTTGTATATTCGTGGCACAGAGAGAAGCAGGAAATATGGTGAAAACCTTGCAAACTGTCAATAGATGCATGCAGTAGCTTTAAACTTTGGAATAAATGTGGTTCTTTCATTATTACGTCGTCAAGCTTAAAGCTCCACCAGGGACACAAAGAGCAGTCTGTCAGAAGGGAGGGTTCCCAGTAAAAATATCTTTTCAAGGGTACAGCTTGTGCACCTTGCAGAGAAAGATGTCCCTGCAGCTAAATTGGGCCTACAGTGACTAAGGGGAAAAGAAGCCAGGCAGAGGTGACTTTTCAGCTGGTTTAAATCCCAACCAAGTGACACAGCAATTTTTATTTTCTAGTGAGGAAGGTTTACACAGTACTTCTCAGTACTCAGTACTTCAGTACTATCAAAATCTTTTACACTCAGTGGCCACACCTGTTCAACTGCTCATTAATGCAAATATCTAATCAGCCAATCATATGGCAGAAACTCAGTGCATTTAGGCATGCAGACCTGGTCAAGACTGAATTTCAAACAGAGCATCAGAATGGGGGAAGAAAGTTGATATAAGTGACTTTGACTGTGGCCAATGCTGCTGG
Organism: Apistogramma diplotaenia; assembly: GCA_015052665.1. Taxonomy (NCBI): domain Eukaryota; kingdom Metazoa; phylum Chordata; class Actinopteri; order Cichliformes; family Cichlidae; genus Apistogramma; species Apistogramma diplotaenia. The sequence continues at coordinate 29,753 of VOQJ01018140.1, read as the reverse complement.
TCCGAGTATGTCAGAAACTGCTGATTTGCTGGCATTTCCTTACACAATCATCTGCCTTGCTGATGTCAGAGGTCAGAAGAGAATGGCTTTGAGCTGATAGTGAAGCAACAGTGACTCAAATTGTCAAACTTGTTACAGCCAAAGTATGCAGAAGAGCATTTCTGAATGTGCAACACATCAAACATCGAAGCAGATGGGCTGCAGCAGCAGAAGAGCACAGCAGGTGCTACTCAAGTCAGCTAAGAACAGGAAACTAAGGCTACAGTTCACACAGGCTCACCAAAATTGGACAACAGAGAACTGCAAAATGATGCCTGGTCTGATGAGTCTATATTTCTGCTGTGACATTTGGATGGTAGGGTCATGAAAACATGGATCCATGATGTGCTGTACAAACAATTCAGACTGCTGGTGTAATGATGTGGTGGATATATTCTTGGCACAGTTCGGGCCCCTTAGTACTAGCTGATTAAATGCCACAGCCTCCCTGAGTATTGTTGCTGATCTTGTCTATCATTTTATGACCACAGCAGGATAATGTCAAAAAGCTCACCCTCCAGCACCTTGTTGAATCTGTAGCACAGAGAATTAAGGCAGTTCTGAAGGCTGGTTCAACTTGGTACTGGCAAGGTGTCACTATTACGGTCGCCAGTGACATGTTGTAACACCAAGATCTGAGACTATTTAATAGTTATTTTTCAAAAAATTTCAAAGCAAAAAAATCCAAGCATTTTGTCAAATAGGACATGTAAGAGCTACATGCTATGTACAAAGAACCCAGGATACCACAGACCTGCTTATGCAATGGGAATAGTGATTGGCCCACATCATGAGCATTGATCTCCCTTTAAGCTTAGTAATTACAATCTTAGCCCACATAGCTCAAAGATGTGAAAAAAATCTGTCCAACAAGCGTGCTATGTTCAGACAGTTTTGCAAGCATTACACTGGAGTCGTGTTAACCTGAAAAGTGCAAGCTCAGCGGGGCTGTCGACTCATAAAGCCTTTAGCATGTAGCACTAAGAACGTTATACAGAGCAGTTAATATGGCATGTATCTCAATTTCTGTCATTCAATACCCACTGACTACATTTTAAATAAGATAACACCTGCCAAAAAAGACAATATATCACATAAATGTCTGTGGAAAAGCAGAGCAAAAAGTGTAATTTTTACTAATATGTAACTGACTCACTCTGTCTGTCTCTAGTGGTTTTATTAAACCTCCAAATTATTCTTGTTCATTCTCTGCAGTGTACTAAACACCTGAGGGTGAAGTTTGGTCACTGCCAAATCTTCACCGTAACCAGCCGCTCTTTCAATGCAAAAGCTGGCAGCCCTAAAGGAAGCCACGAGGAAGGCTCTGTTTACGTGGCTACCATGCTGAAAAGTCAGACAGTTTGGTTTATGGCTGTAGGAAGAGATAGAGATCAGAGGAGGTGTCAGCTGCTGAGTCGGCTGCCGATTCCCCTGGCTCCTCTTCCCTCTCTCCCAGGAACCCAACACCAAACCAGGCCACCGGGACCGAGCAGGAGAATGCGAGGAATTCTCTCAGCACATTTGCTCACTGCTTTGCACGTTCTCACCCCTGTGGGATGAAAACCATGCCGCTGGTCCCGAGGATGCGTCCACCTTGCCCCACTGTGAGCGAGCGTGAGGGTGGGCGAGAGGCGGCAACGAGTGGAGGATCAAGGCAATTTCGCTGATGGGTAGAGGAGAGCGTCAGGAATGGCACACTGCTGAGAGAGTGAGTCATCCTGGACGGAGCTGCTGTCATCCTGCCAGCACAACAAAGATCAGATCATTTATTTTTGTCACGGCCCCTGCTGGATGAAATCTAAACCCTTAAGGAATTGATCAAAGCTTCTGGCATGCTGCCAGTCCTGGAGAGCAACTAATAACAAATGGCATTCAAGAAAGATCCAGAAAAATCTGTAGTAGACCGTTTTTTTCTTTTTTAAGAAGAAGTTTAAGGCACATTGTAAAACTTCAGGTGACACTTGTAAGCAAACTAGCAGACCTCTTATTTTTAGTTTTATAGAAGCTCACAAGATGAGTTGCTGACAAATTAAAAGCAGCAATCAGAGCAGGATAAAGAGGTGAAGTACCACAGATGACCTGGCACAGAGTGAAACGGAGCAACTGTATAAGCAGCAAGAGGTCAGGTGGTAACGCTGATGTCTGGAGTGCAGGTGTTGAATAATGAGCACAACAAGAAAGTCCTAACAGGAAAAGATGGTTGTTACATTTTATATTTTGTTTTTAGAATTATTTATATTTCTCTTGTAAATGATTATGCTCACAAATGTAATATTTTAACTTACCTTAGAGCGTGCAAATTCCACCTTCTTGCTGTGAGGTAACAGCAAGAACCACCGCACCATCATGTAGGCCTGTATGAAGGGGTTACAATAAACTATACAGTACAATAAAACTCCCCCAAATACAGTACTGCCACTACTACTACTCCTATTCAATTTAATTCAATTTTATCTATACAGTGCCAAATCACAGCAAACAGTCGCCTCAAGGCGCTTTTTATTGCCCTACAATAATTACAGAGAAAACTCAGCAGTCAAAACGACCCCCTATGAGCAGGCACTTCCATAACAATAAAGATAATAATAAATGTAGAAATTTATTAATGTCATTCATCTAGTAGGCAAATATTTTACCCTGTGACACATTCTGAATGACTTCATTTGCATAGGAGGTGAATACGATAAAGAAATAAACACAGAACAAGATAACATATGAATTAATTGATAAGAATAAGAAATTAAAGCCAAGAAAGTTTTATAAAAATATTTTGGATTTTTATGAATTGATCAATGCCTACATTTTATTAATTTATGATTTTGGCAGTTTTGGTCCTGCATAGATGACACAGCCTCAGACAGAAGCGCAACAAAGACACATTGAAGAGAAGTTCACCTCCTCAAAACTTCCCTATCTCGATGTGGAAAAATGCTCCTGCTGCACCCTCCCCTCTCACATGTGGACATCGCCCTCTGGTGTCACACAGCTGTTAGGACATTGTCCCCCCTATGGTATGGTAATTCACTGCATTGCAGCATTGGGACGCTGGCAAGAGGTCTGACTGGGATCACTTGAGTAAACTTGTGTGAACTCAACCATTTGCAATATTCATTCTCTGCATTGCATGTGAGCACAGATATTGACAGAGTGGGTGTTTACAGAAAGAAAATGAGAATCTCAAGATGCATAATGTGCCCTTCAGGTGCTCAGCTAAACATAGTAAAAGAAACTGTGCCGTCCCCTGCATTGCAGGCTGTGTATCTCAGCGGGATATCAAAATAGAGTAGAGGACTGTTGGGCCATTAACTGCAGAGTGCAGTGAGGTTTTTCCACTGTGCTTTAGGTCATGGATTGATCATTTGAAAAGTGGTCTAACTGACAAAAATTACATGTTTAATGAGCAGAATTACTTTCCACAGAGAGCGTGCTGCTGTCAGAAGTATGTGAACACTTACTGGTTCTTAAAGATAGCCGTGTGTTTTGGTTGGCACACAGAAGCAGTGCACTTTGTAGGAAATGCATAAGAGAGAATCTGAGCTAGCCGATCTATCAGTCTATCAGCAACTGAGGCGGCAGCGAGAGTGCTGCATCTCAGGCACGAGGAGATATAAGTCGCTGAGATCTCATGTACTTGTATCCTTTTGCCTGTGACCTGCCTGTTGAAATGTCGCCCTAATGAGACTGCTCCCCGGGTGCCCTTCAAGTGCCACGCCGGAGTGCAGGAAACAATGCTGTGTTACAGATGCTATTTTGAATGGTGTCACGGTGTAAAACTGGCAGCGTTGAATTATTGCCGGCCCTTTGATGCTGTTTTTATCCCTACCATCTTGTCAGCACATATAGTCATACTGCAGATTCCTCATCCAGGGCCTGATATCGTCAGCAGCACCGCCCCTGAAACACAAGTAAAAACATCAGAATGATTGTCAGAATGATTCAGCATATAAAAACGTGTTTTCTTTTTAATTCAGCTTTTGCTCTTCTCACTTGCAAGCACCCTGCAGTTCTGTACAAGTCCAGTGGTTCCCACTATTATCAGTGTTAGACTCATACTAAGTGATTTTAAAATATGTAAATAGTGGCACAAGAGGAATGCAAAACACTTGAAAACAGGTTAAAAAAATCAGCACATGACAATGTGGTTATGGAGCTAAGAAGTAAAGAATAATGTCTCACGAGACTCATCAGACAGCCTCAGTTTTCTGTTCTTAGCTGACAGGACTTACAGGCCTGGCTCCTGATGTGGTCTTCTGCTGCTGTAGCCCATCTGCTTCACGGTTTGATGTGTTGTGCACTCAGAGTTGCTCTTCTACATATTTTAATTGTAGAAGTGGTTGTTTTTTACTATACTATCAGCTCGAAGCCATTCTCCTCCAACCTCTGACATCAACGGGGCATTTTTTACTCAGAGAACTGCTGCTCGCTGGATTTTTTTCTCCTTTTCGGGCCATTCTCTGTAAACCCCAGAGATGGCTGTGTGGAAAAATACCAGCAGATCAGCAGTTTCTGGTACATTCAGACCAGCCCATCTGGCACGAGGAACCACGCCACGTTCAAATCACCTTTCTTCCTCATTCTAATGCTGGGTTTGAACTTCAGGTCATTCCGACTATGTCTGCTTGCCTAAATTTACTGAGTTGCTGCTATGTGATTGGCTGTTTAGATAGTTGCAGCTGAACAGGTGTGCCAAATAAAGTGGCTAGTGAGTGTATACTGTAGGTATATTTACAATGATGCATCCAAGAGTTTTGTTAAACCTGGTTGATACCACCCCAAGCACACCCCTGGAACCAGACATTTTATCTTTTGTATTTCTCAAGTTTTCACCTTCCTTCTAAATACCATGGGGCCTGAATTACCCATGATGCAACTTAACTACAAACAGCTGAGTTAGAGATTCGAGCAGCAGTAGTAACAACTAATGAGCAGAGATAAGGAGAAATCTGGTTAGCCTGCCACGCTCTAACCTCGTTTTTAAAACTTGTTATATTCAGCTAAATCTGTCGCTGACTCAAGTGACCAATTAAAGAAATTTTTTTTACCATTCTAAAGAAAAGCCACACTGTGTGCTTTCATGTCATCTTGGAGTTGTAATTACAAGTTTCTAAACTCTCCAACTTATAATAAGTGTTCCCGTCAATATCCAAGTCATAATTACCACTATAAGTAGTTTTCCAAGAGACCCATTATGTCTGACAGAACACAGACATTACAGGTGACTAAAATGATTAGTGTTGGTCTGTCAGAGAGGCTTACAAACCCTTTTCACCCCAGCCAAGATCCCTTGTGATCCATATCACAGGTTATGGCTTTGTGCTGCATTAATTTCAGGACAGTCGTGTAAGATTTCAAATACTGTGCATTCACAAATTCCCTCCATATCCTTTAAATTTGGGTGGAGCTATGTTTGTGCATCCATTGCCGGAACCAGTAGGATACACCCCAGATAAAATAGCAGTCCATCACAGAGGGACAGTTCATGCTCACATCCACACCTTTATGTCCAATTTACAATCATCAATTAACCTAACAGGCTTGTGAGCTTTAAACAGCCATAATTTTAATCCAAATCAGTTTTTGTATTACTGTTGGTTATGCCATGTCTGTTTGCCATGTCAGTGTGCGCAGCCCACACTTCCTAAAATCTCTTCACGATTGTTTCTCTGCGGCCTCTCAACTCCCTTGCAATTAGCTTCGTGGCCGCCGCATGTGCACTCCAGAAAAAAAGAATTCTGCGAAAGCATGTAGTTAGGAAGACGAGGTCTAAGACAACAAATTCCGGAAGCCACTGATTGACAGATCTGTCTGCCCACTCTGATCCCCCCCCGGCTAAAGCTGTGGCTGCTGTGGCCGTGCTGTGGTTGCTGCTGCTCCACGTCTGAAGATGCAAGTCCATTTCTAGGTTACAATAACAACAGCGCATTGACACAACTGCAACGCCGGATATCCGAAACACTAAAAGCCCATCAAGACAAATTTAGCTTGAGGCTTGTAAATAATTGCTGCCCCCTACCTACGAGTGTCCTCAAAAAGAGCTTTTCTTTTTTCACCACAAAGAACTAAAAATATGTTTGGCGTGCAGCATAATGACACAGAGCAACAGTGACCTAGAGGAACAAATAACCTCTCATGGAGTGCTTCTGTTACATCAACAGCAGTACCCAATCTTATTTATGCATAGCACTACATTTTTTTCAACTTTCCTAAAATATCTTAATAGTAAAGAGGCAGTCTGTTTTTTCTTTGCCCTGTGAGGAGTGTAAATAACAACACTGCAGTCTCTGCCTGCGGAAGAACCATACAGGGACATGGGTGCAGGACTGAGAGAGCCCCATACAAACTACCACCCTAGGATGCTAAACAGTGCATAATGATGGCATTCACATCAGTGGTTGAGGGGGAAAACTGCCTCCTGACCACTTCCAACTAACAAGCTCAAATTAAGACCACTGATGACCTCACGGATGCCAACTAGGCTAGTAAACCCCACCGGATCAAAAATAGTCTAGTAATGCAGCCTGCTGTTGCCACAGACAGAAAACAAAACATTAAGGGTTTGTTAAATGTGTTACATAATCCAATAATTGGATCCAACAAAGATAAAGAATTATTTGGCAAAAGGAAATTATATAAACAGCTTCCCAAATTTCCCAATGCCCTCTAGATACATGCAAACCTTTAATGGCTGTGTTTATAAAGTCACCATTGTATTCCATATTTTTTCTACATAATAAAAATATATTATTTGTAACTATTTCAATAAGTTTTTTTTTCACAAAATACATTTTCCAGTTTTGTCTGAGCTGTCTAACAGATGGCCTCATATTTGACTCTAGATTATAATTCAGTACAATACAGTATATTGGTATGCGGAGGAGTTCAGGGTCGCCTCAGTGACTGCAAGGTGCCCAGGTCCTGTGGCTAACGCCCAAATCATCACCCCTCCACCACTGTTCTAGACAGCCGGTATGAGGTGCTGTGTTATGGCCAAGCATCTCCACGTTGGTCCCGACATTGCTCCAGAACTCTTGTGGTTTGTTCAGATGCAACTTTGCAAACCTAAGCTGTTCTTTTTAGCTTTGTCTTGGCAAGCCTTTCAAACAAGCCATACTTGTTCAGTCTCGTTCTACATGTAGATTAACAATAGCTATTAAAATTAAAATCTATATAGTGTTTCATTATATTATCATTGCAGGGTTATGCTTAATTTATGATGAAAACTAGAATATTTATAAACAATACAGAAGAATCTGCAAAGACTTATGGGACTGTGGTGGGTATTTCATTTACGCTGTGTTGGTAACATTAACATTGTTAATTTATGACATCTGTCTGCTTATATCAGGGTGGCGCTGAGTATGCCTAACAATGGGCCACCATGGCTGAGACCGCTGTGCCAAATAATGACCTCTGGCCTTTGTTGCTATTTGTTCCTGTGTGTTACTGTAGTGCTAATAAAATGGCATTCCTGTGGTTGAGAAGTGTATAGGACACAGGAATTGCAAACACAGGCTGAGATCTCTGTCTCACATTTATTTCTTCCACCTCAGCTCTCTACAGTATTATTAATTTTCCTATGCGTAATAAAAAAAATGCTACATCACCATGATATTACAGTTTATTCTGAGGGGGACACGAATGCTTGTATCAAACTGAACTACGGTCTATCTAGCAACTACTGGACCAAAATGGAAAAACTGGCACATTTAAAACCAATGCTGCTAAAACTGGTATAATTAGCTGTTCTGGGTCCAGACTGTATCTGCCATAAAAATGCATCTGGTGCTATTTTTTGAAGGTTGCCAAACATGACACATTCACTGAAGCGTCCACCTGCTACTACTATGATTAAAATGGATGTAACATTTGTTGTGCTTAATTTCTGTTGAGTTAAAACTGGTGGCGCTGCAGCAGAGAGTTCATTAACAACAGTGTCACTAACTGCCTATTTACTATTCTGAATTTCTGAAGTGTTTTTCATGCATAGAGCCAAATGCTGTTTATTTTGATTGCATAATTTTGCAGCTGTTCCTCACTAAACTTGGGAATTTCTTTAAACTAGTGTGACATTTCAAATTGCTCCAAATAAAATAGATAATAAATAGAAAATTTTAAAATATAATGAAAAAAAATCTGAAAACACATGATTAATTTGTATTTGTTACAAATCTTAAATCAGACTGACAATAATTGTTATTTGAGGAGTCTAAAATGCATTCTATTCTTTTTACATTCTAACCTTGAGATTCATTCCCAGAGAAATATACACCACTAAAAACATGTACAAATGTGCAATATTATCTATGCTTCAGCCCAAATTATCATCAGATACCTTAGCAATGTAAATATATAGAGCCATCAGTAGTCATAAAGAGGACATTTCTACTTTTAGTTAAGTTTGTGTAACATTCTTTTCCTCACGTGTGGTGGTCATGTGACTTTGTTTTGGAACATATAGAAGTGGAGACATAGCAATTTTAACTGTAGCAGCATATATCTTAAACATTTCCTGCCGTTATAAACAGATGCCGTGAAATGGGACTGTTGTGTCACAATTAACTTGAGCACCTGAAAGAATGCAGGGCTGTGGTCAACCTGTCTTTTGTAGCATTGTGATAAATACATATATACTGTATGTGTGAATGGAAGCGTTATGTTGTGACCGCAGTGTTTGCATGACTGGATCTGATATTTTAGTCGCGGCTGTAGGCAGTCCTGGAGGAGTTTAGGAATGCGTGACCACAGGGCCCTTTGGTCCCAGGGATGCATGTCCTCCTCCCTTGTCTGGGTCCAGAGACATGGACCATCACATCCCTGGTTGTTCCTCAAGGTCCACTGTGTGACAAACCACAGCCGACAGCCACCCACTCACAAACTAGAAAATGACAACCCTCGGGACAGCTGCTGCTCTCTTAGAAGTGCAGTAAAAATGGAGTGATTTTACTTTTACTGCACTTCAGAGGAGCCGTGATTGCTTCCGCCCTGAGTGTGGGCGTCTGGGCGGCTGAGGACGTGTCAGGTTTGTGTCAATCAGCAGGTCAGACTCAGTACCTCTGTGATCCAAGGCCAGAAGTTATCAGGATTATGCTGCCATCTGCTGGACAGCTGGTGGCGCATCTCCACCAATTCCGCCATAGCCTGAAAATAAAGGATCATAAATGCCCTCTTAAAGTTAATTTACAGAATAAGATGATGGCTAAAATGCAACCCAGAAATTAAATAGGCAAAAAGTGGCCAGCTGTATTAAATATAAAAGATATTTATTACAGATAACAATAAACATACACTTTTTGCAAGTACACATGCTTTTAAAATTTTTAAAGATATTTCCCACACATATTTTAACTGGTGTTTATTTCTTCAGTCCAGACCCCCGCAGACACCTACATGTGTACTTGTGCAAACTTAGGTTTGGCAGCTTTGTGCTGTAGGTGTGGAATGAAGATGTGGAATGAATAACTGCTTTAGACTGGGGAGCAAGACATATGAGGTAGCAGGTAACATACGTTAGATGCTACAGGTTTAAAGGCTGAATTTAGATTGATGTGCCTCGCAGAACTAATGCTGAGATATGCTAAACTGCACCAGAACTGAAAATCAGTGGCAGCTGAAATGATGTCAGGAATGGATAAATTTTACATTTATGGTTCAAATTATCAATATTTATGGAGGAGGTTAAAAGAAAAGTGCAACAGTGACTGCCTGCAGCCATCTGTAAAACATGGTGAAGGATCTGTTGTGGTTTGAGGCTGCATTTCAGCCAGCGGTGTTGGAGAGCTTGTCAAAATGGATGGAATTATGCATGCACAAAAGTGCTGTCAGTTTGATCTGCCGTGCAATGCCATCTGGAAAGCATCTGACTGGCAGCAGCTTCATTTTTCAGCAGTGATCCCATTGCCAATGCAGTAAAAGCATACCTGGATAGAAAAACATAAGGAAACAGTATGAGCCTTGGATTTGCCTCCCCAGAGCCTGGACCTCAACATTACTGAAGCAATGTGGGATCATCTTGACACAGAATGGAATAAAAAAACAGCCAACATCCAAAGCAGAGCTTTGAATTTCCTTCAAGAAGCCTGAAGAACTATTCCTGAAAGACTACTTAAAGAAATTAGAAGAAACCTGCCTCGGAGAGTTCAGGCTGTGATGAAGAATAAAAGTGGTCAAGCCGCAAGCTCATTAGAAATGTACAACCTCTGACATTTTTGTTGTATTTCCAAGTATATTTGCACATGTTTCAATAAATGGCTGCATCTATTTCTCATTTTTCCTGCCAAAAATTCCTGCCAGCTGACGCAAGCTGTTTGAGAGAAGCAGATTCGACACCTTCTTAACGCGATTTCCGAAGCAAAAAGAAAATAATTTAATGCTCACTGATTATTTGTAATTTTAAAGATTCCGACATATATCATAAACTGAGTTATTCGGTGTTTGTTTTGTTTTGTTTAAGAATAAACGAATCTGCTTCCGGCTTCCGTCAGATTAGTAAACAACCGACGTCACTTCTCGTCGGTTCAGGCGGGCTGTTTGAGAGCAGAGAGGGCGGACGTGCTCGTTTAAAGCTTGTTTAATTAAAGTAACTTTCTGTATATAGTCTAAGTTGTTGGTTCGCCAAAAGAGACATTTAACTTTTATAGTCTTTTCCAGATCGAAAGTTAAAGCTAGGCTGGCTTCTTCACTCAGCTGGAGGGAGCAGCGTTAAAGCGGTTATTGCTAAAAAGCAGTGCCGAGCTATGGACCGACCGTCAAGGTGAGCTATTGTTTTTTGCCCGGTAATCCCTGTTTGTGCTCATGCTAAAACTGTTTCTTTTTTTGTTGTCTACACACAGGAAGACAAAGGCTGTGAATTACTGTGAAAACAAGGATTTTGATGATGGTGAGTTTCTTTAATGTTTGATCTACAGTCTGGTGAAAAAACAAAGGTGCAACCGCAGCATGTCACTGCACTCTTCTCAAGCTCAAACTTGCATTGCAAGACTTCTTAATAGGAGTTTATAACCTTACATCAAGTATTTACACAAAGACACCAGCCTCGTTCAACATTGAAAATGCAGCACTTTAAACGTATCTTGTATGTCAGAAATTCTGCAATTATTAAAGATGCGAGCACAAGAGTACAAAGTGGAAAGTTGGCTAGAGCAAAGGAGGGAAGGTTTGCAAGATGGGAGTGAGACCTGCAATGATGTATGGTTTGGAGATGGTGGCACTAACTAAAAGAGAAAGGGCTGAGTTTGAGGTGGCAGAGATGAGGATGCTCAGGTTTCCATTCGGAGTGGACAGGATTAGAAAGTGATGTACCTATTAACTGTACGGCTCAGGTTGAGCAGTTTGCAGATAGATGGTTTGGACATGTGCAGAGGAGGGATTGTAGACATCTTGGCCAAAGCATGGTGAATATGGAGCTGCCAGGCAGGAGTAAAAGAGAAAAAGCTCATTCATAGAAAATTCATAGATGTAGTGGAGCAGGACATGCAGAGGAAGATGCTAGTGATAGGATGAGATGGAGGATCATCTGCTATTGCAACCCCTAAAAGGAACAGACAAAAGAAGAAGAAGAAGAAAATCAGTGATGAAATATATCAACAGTGTTAAAAAAAACAAATAAAAGGTCAAGAGGAAATTGCAGAAAAAACACTTCAAATAATATAGTTTTGAATACCGATTTAGAAGACAATGCCTTTACTTGTCATTGTTCAGGTATACAGTGATATTTAAGATACATCAAGTAAAGCTTTATGCAAGTTCTAAGGACTTACTTTATAAACAAAAAATGTAAATAAAGGAAATCATTTCAATTATATAAAAAAGAGCAAGTGTAAGTTAAAATTACACACAAAGTACAAGAAATACACATATCCATTGTACAGTTATGTTCAGCTTGACCTATTTTTATTATTTCTGTGACAAAACTCAGATACTCATATTAGAAAACGCTGCAACAAAATCCAGACCAGTAGATATTGCTGCTTTGCAGAAGACTCAATTATATTCCAGGAAACTTGCTGTACAATAGGGCAGACGTGTGTAACCCTAAGCACGCTCTTTTCTGTCTTAACAAAGCTATCTTTGTTCTCTGTCCTCATTTTGTGACAGATGATGACTTTGCCTGTGTGAGGGCACCACCCAGCAAAAAGGTCAGGGACGATGGTACACAAGAACAGAAGAAATCCCTGGGCAAGCCCTCCAGTCAAGAAACCAACTCACAATTGTGCCAGAAGAGCAGGTGGGTGGCAGGTTAATTTGTCACTAGATCCTACAGCCATAGGGATATAAAAATCAGGCAGTAATGTGTTCATGTAACTTGAGGTGAACAATTGTTAGGAGTCTGAGCTGCTGTTTAATTTGTTTCCAGTAGAGGGTGCTAGATTATAGTATTGCTTTTGTCATGCTTCTCTCCTTCACAGTGAACTCCATTGTCACTCCCTTCTCAATTCTGGCCTGATCAACCAATCACCATTTGACCGGTACTTATTAAAAGCTGAGCACAACAATTAAGAGCATATTTTTATGTTGGGGAACAGCCCAACCGGACAAAAGACCCCCTTTGGAAGATAGACAGAGATTAATAATAACTAATGATTAAATGCAGAGTGATGTATAAACAAGACATGAATGAATAGAAATACATCATGGGAACCCCCCAGCAGCCTAGGTCTATAGCAGCATAAGTAAGAGATGGTTCAGGGTCACATGACCCAGCCCCGACTAGAAGCTTGATCAAAAAAGTACGTTTTCTTAAGAATCTTAAGAATAGAGGGTCATAAAATAAGCTTCGTGCCCTGAGTTAAATAAAAATAATGGCACAGAAAAGTCTGACATGAAACTCTTCTCTTACATTTTGATAATCAGTCATCAAAATGACAAGAAAATAAATATATAAATTTATATATAAATGTATAAAGCATCAATTTTTAAGGTATCTGAGGAGTATACTAAGAGATGAAAATCATGGCTTAAATCTTGACAAGCTTAATTTTTGCAGAAAGCCACTGGACGAAAAGCTGCATGAGAGGGATCTTGAAGCAGCAATCACACTTTCCATGCTCAATAATGCAGATGAGATAAAGGACCAGTCTCCTGCCAGTAAAGGTATGATTTGGCCTGTAAAATGAAGATTAAATTATGCAATTAAAAATACTTTTTGTTTAATTTCCTGTTAAATGTATCTAGGAGTTGCTGAATTTCCAGTAGATGAAAACACAGATCCAGCCTCTCTGCTCCTGTCTAACTGCAGTGTGGATGGTGCAGTTATGGGTAAAGTCCAGTAGATTTATTGATTTATTTAGTTGGAGATTTAATTTCCTTTCTTCGGTTTAATATCATTATGTTTTCTTTAGGCTTAGACAAAATCTCTTCAGAGAAAGGGTCACCTACTCCATTTAAACAGAGAAAGGCTGCCTCCAAAGCTACTGAGGAGCTGAGAAAGAAGGATGACGATGACTATGAACCCAAACTGACACCAGGTTACCACTTTGCCATAAATTCTTAAGTAGTTGGTATTCTTTTTTTCCCCCTTTTGTGCCTTTAAAATTACAATAATGCCTTTGCAGATTCAGAATACGATGATGATTTCAGTGAACCATCTGAGAGCGAAGATGAGGAGTTCAAAGTAAAGAAAGTCAGCAAGACTAAAAAGAAAGAAAAAGCAAAGAGTGACAAAAACAAACGGACTCCAGCTTCCAAAAAAGAGAAGCAACAATCAAAAGCAGCAAAGCCTAAATCACAGGGAGCAGGTACGGTCATGAAGTTCATAAGCTTTTGTGTGTTAATCATAATTTCACAAGGCAGTGAGCTCTGTTTCGTCTCACAGCAGCTTCCGCCCTGGTGAGAAGTCCTCCAACAACCACACCTGCACCCAAAAGACCTGCATCATCCTCCACAGTCTGCATATCGAAGCCTGCAGCCTCTCTGAGCCCAGCAGCAGGCAGAATGCCCAAGTGGAACCCACCAGGTACAGAATGACTGAATGGTAGCACAGGTGTCCCTGTAAAACTGAACACAAATTTATTAACTCTTTTTAAAAATTATTATTATTATTAAAAAAAAATCAAAAATGTTTCCAGGTCAAATTGGAAAAAGTGCCTCCTCATCCCAGTCTCCTACAGTGAAGTCTCCAGGTCAGGGTCTGCGACTCGGGCTGTCCCGCCTCGTTCGAGTCAAACCTTTGCACCCGAGTGTTACAAGCCACTGACTGAACAGATCCCCTGTTACTGCCACAGTGTGTGTCAGAGGTCTGGTGATGTTGTGTTTTTAAAAATCTCAGTTATTTTTAAGCAGAGACTTGTAAATATTAATTTCTGTTATTCTTGATTTGTACTACAATACAAAGTGCACAATACCAGGAGGATCTTCACCTTGAGGTTTATTGAGCTTAAGGGTGCCTTTTAAACTCTGAACATTTTTTATGGTTATGCCTTCAAAGCGTGAGTTTATGTCTGAGTTGTGTAGTTTTTTTGTGGTCCTGAATTGTGTCACCTTGCTACCATTCAAAGCCCATTCTTTTCTCTAGTGTGCAAACACTGTAAATCTTGTACATACATTTCAATAAACATTTCAAAAGCTTACATTTGTATGCTGTGTTTCCACACTAGTAAACATGTTTCTGAAATTGTGCATTGGATCCATACTGTGAACACATTTAGCTATAAATGATCAATGCGGAGTGCCTCATAGCGTTTCACAATAGTACATCAGGCACCTATCATTGCATGCTAGTGCCACCTGACATTTGAGCTGTTGTGTGTTCCTCACATGTCAGATAAATGGAGTAGAAGTGGACTAGAAGCATAAAGATGCATTAAAAATACTTTACTGGTTGCTGGAGAACCATTGGCTAAGTTCACACTGAAGCCAAAAGTGGCTAAAATGTGACCAGCACAAATCACATGGGATCTGATCAAATGAGAAGTTCTCTTTTGCACGCTGAAGTTTGGGATGTTGTAGTGAAGCCGTTCGCTTCATGAAACAACCACCTGGAAACTTTATATCCACATTTAGCTGTAGTGATTGCACCAATAAAATCTGTGTTTGCTTGATTTTTTTTTTCTTTGTTGTAACAATGTTTCTTGGCAATAAATTTACACCATTGGAAATCCTGTTTACTTCCCCCTAAATGGTGCCACATGAGCTCTGAACTTCGGGCCATTTCTGCACTTCGATTCTTTTCATTTTCACCCATTCTCTTTCAGATTTGCTGCTGCGCTTGGGATCCTCGTGTCCTTGCATGACCCAATGTGTGCCAAGCTTTAGCTGTCGGACAGATGTTGTGCATCATGGCCAAAGATCTCTTCCGTGGCCTCCATGGTTACCTCTTTTGCTACCTAATCTTTTGCTAATATTTGATGGAGTCACAAGTCAGAGCTTGCGGGACTCTGGGAGTTCCATCTAAAAAGTGGCCACACAAAGCCGGATCAACTTAGCAACTCCACAGTTCACACACACAGGACACCTCCCCGATCTTTCTTCTTCAGTGTTTACCAAATATCTTAAGAAGACTTATATTTCCAGGATACCAGTCAAACAGAATAAGTATTTGCTTAAGGATGAATACCTTTCATAATGCCAAGAATTTGAAGGCATTATTTCATGAGTATGTGAGAGTTGCAATTTTTCTGTAACAGCAAATATTTTGAATTCTCTCATGTGTGGCAGAGGTGACTGGCAAAAACAGCAGTATGTGGTCATACAGTTACAGTCAGGTCTGTAAGTACATGTCAACGTCTGCGACCCAATAACATGCTGATTGGCATGAAATCCATTGATGGCATAGCTTTGAGCAGCTCATCATTTCTTTATATTGTAATAGGAAATTGGTAAATAGGTGCAAATGTTCAAACAATGATAGTCTTCATAATCATAGTTTATATGACTATGGTTTCTATAGCAAAAATAACAATCTGATAAAAGCTAATTTTTTGTTCTGCTGTCCATCAACTTACTGCTTTTAACACACTGGCAGTGTGTTTGGGATCATTGCCATGCTGCAAAATGAAGCTGTTGCCTGTCAGATGCTTTCCACGTGGTATTCCACAGTGGATCGAAATCTGATGGGACTCAGCCTTTTCTCCGTATTTCCTGTGTCCATAAGAAGGGCTTCTTGATAGCCACCCTTTCACTGAGAACATTTCTGATGCAGCTCTCAGGTGCCTGTGTCAAGTCTTTGCTGGAGGTTTTCCTATTCAACTAAAGAAATTAGAACAAATTTTTGCTACAGGCGTCTTGAAGCAAAGTGGCTAAAATACAATTTTAAAGTGCTAAGTTGTCTATTATGTTTAGAGTCAACACTGGTTCTTCCCTTGTGTTAGGTGCCTTTTTTTCTTGAATGATTTAGGGGTCAGTGTTCTGTAGCTTAGCAAAAACAACAAAAAAATGAATTCTTTGTATTTTCTTCCTCGTGCAGCAGGGAGCCAAAGATATAATTCGATATGGGTGAAATGAAACGGTTTATGCAAATCCTGTCACTCTGAGTCCCATGGAGGCGGGTTTCTGTAACTGAAAAAGAAAAAAAAACTATAGCTCAAAATGTCAAGTTGTTTTCTCATTTTTGTATTGTTTTCTCAGAGATAACCTGAAATCATGACTTATGGATAGCAAAACTTTTTTTTTTCCAGTGAGAGAAATCAATTGCCATAGAGACCAGAAAATTTATTTTTTAAAGCTATTCCCTTATAAAACAAGCTAAAGCTATTCCCTTATAAAACAAGCTAGACTATATATATATATATATATATATATATATATATAAAAACCCATTCAAATGAATGGGTAGGTGTGTCTAAATCTTTGACTGGTACTGTATTTTTTTTTTTTCTTCACAGTGTCACGCGTAATCTTATACTTGTTCTTCAGCCTGGTTCCTGTTACGTGCAAAGACACCCTCTTTTTCTACCTTTCCAGGTGAGTGCAGTTAATGATATACGCCTTGCAACACAGGTGTAATGTTATGAAGCAACAGCAGAGTGCATGCCTCCGGCATGCATTTCTTTGAATATTATGTAAACTT
>VOQJ01018140.1:0-12692 GCA_015052665.1 Apistogramma diplotaenia | reverse complement strand
TCACGCGTAATCTTATACTTGTTCTTCAGCCTGGTTCCTGTTACGTGCAAAGACACCCTCTTTTTCTACCTTTCCAGGTGAGTGCAGTTAATGATATACGTCCGGCATGCATTTCTTTGAATATTATGTAAACTTCAGTATATCAGATTACATATATTTTGTGGAAGGGGTGGGGAGTCACAAAGAGGAGAGAGCACCTGAACTAAAAGACAGAGGAAATGTTATCTCCACCTCTTTTCAGTGTGAAGTAGAAGAGCACACCTAGCATACACAGGACCACCAGGATGAGAGCCAGCTGGATGAAAGGTTTGCTCATGATCTTCATTGTGACCTCGGTGTCATTATACTTCTGCTACATTAAGAAGGAGGTCCATACCCAATCGGAGAGACTGCAGAGGACTTACCACAATGACTCCATCAGGGGCCAGGGACTGGTCAATAGGATGGAAAAGATGGAAGCCAACATCAACAGACTGCGTGAGTAAAAGTCTCAGTTAAACAGCTGCTTCTGTGTAAAGTCTGCATCTAGAGTTCAGTGAGGAAACACTGCTTTGAAGAGTTTTACAGGCCAAAAGATTTCAAATAAAACTGGGCTAGATTTGTTCCTTTCTCATCTACTTCACATCAAATCTCCAAAACTAAAAAAGCGTTAGATGCAACAGGACTGCAAGTAACAATTATTTTTAACCCTCTGCTGCACACATTTTGATGATATATGCTGAAAAGGATTCATCATCATTTACTGATTCACTTCGGACTATTTTAGGGCCATTTTATTGCAAAAACTACTTTTTCCCCACTTCAGAGAGCCCCACTCCAAGACAATTTTCCATTGTGCAACAAACAGTAGGAAACAACAGAGAGAATGAAATGGTACAGGCTTAGGTTTGTATTGCCCAGCGTCATGTCACTCGACTTTCTGTCACTCTGTGGGAAACTTAAGGAACAGTTCTGTGCTGTAAAACAGAGGTGCACATAACTTTTGGTGTTTCTGTGCACACAGGAACTCTTCCCTTGTTATCAGATACAGTTGGCCAGTGTCCAAATGGACATACTAACTTGTAATGAGAGCCTTGGGTCCCTGCTTCTTCCTCTCCTCCTCATTATTTTGAGAGATCCCACCGCTGGTTCAGCCTCTCTTCTTGCTTTCTTCTTTGGATTTGCACAGACTTGAGCAATTTGCAATTTGAATCCATGCAAACGCATATGGTGACTTTTTGCCATCCCATTCTCAGTGCAGTCCTGGGTGTAGAAGAGCCAGTATGTCACCACTGCCATGTCTCTGAATTCAAAGACAAGGAGTCTCCCTCAGGCACTACATTGCCCTGAGGCAACAAAAAGAAAAAACGAACTTTAAACGAACTTTGCAAAATTTATAAATGCTTTCCACAAGGTTCAGGAGTTAAACTGAAGGCCACATGAAGTATGGAGGTCTGTAGCACTGACTCTGCAGAAAGTTGGTGACCTCTGCACACTATGTACCTGAGTATCTGCTGACCCCGCTCTGTCACGTCATGACTGAGTTTCTGTCATTCCCAGTTGCTTCCACTTTGTTATAATACCACTATGTTGACTGTCAAATATTTAGTAGTGCGGAAATGTCATGACTGGACTTGTTGCACAGGTGGCATCCTATCATGGTACCATGCTGCAATTCACTGAACTGCTGAAAGCAACCCATTCTTTCACACGTTTGTAGAAGCAGACTGCATGCGTAGGTGCTTGGTATCGGAACACCTGAATTCAGTCATTTAAATGAATAAGTTTGGGTATGACTACGAGGACCATGTGCTCCTCTGACCATGTGTCAGATAAGGATGTCCTGTCTTCAAATCATGAAAGACAGTGTGACATCTTATTGGACTGAAACTGGATACTTTTTTAAAACACTCTAATTAACTAACAACATTTAAGTTCACATGTACCAAGCATGGGGCTTTTTTGTTTTTTTGTTTTTAAAACAACTTTCTGTTGCCCAAGGGCAACACTGTGCTGTAGCGGGTTAAAAATAATTGTCAACTATTTTGTATTTAATATAGTTAATATAGTTACAGTATGGACCCCTCAAATGTCTGGTTTTATCCAAAGATAAGGTGTAAAACCGTGAGTCTCACGGGATACATTTGGCATTTATGTTTCAAAAATTACAAAACTGGTGAGTAATTAGAATAACAACCATTAAATGTTTCTCTCAGCTAATGAGACAGTATCTGCTTTCTGTTAAACACTAACTAAACACAGTTTAGTTTTAACAACACCCACCTGATTTATTACTCAAGTATTAGAGCAGTATAAGTTGATATACTAAAAAGAGATGTGTGTACTTCATTGAGCTGCATGTATTGTGAATGAAAAATATGCAAAAATGTACAGTATAAATACATATAAGACACACTAATGAAATACCATGTGGTCACTTTTGTCCACAGTCAGTTTGATGAATAAACTTGAAAATAGGGAAACAGTGGCTGAGAGGAGGGGAGAGGTGAATGGCAAGAGGAAGGTGGTGAGGAAGCTGTATCCATACTCAGCTCTGTTCAAGAGGTGGGGTGATGATCTGTCAGAGGAGGAGCAGAAGGAAGCCGAAAACTTGTTTCACAGATATGGATACAACACCTTCCTCAGTGACAGGTTGCCCCTCAACAGAGAGATTCCTGATACCAGGCCTCCCAAGTGAGTACAATGTATGAATCCTAAAGGAAATGATGTTAAAAAAAACGCACACATATGTTGCCTCACTGAGCTGCTTTGTGTGTGACACATAACTTTTGAGTTTTTGAGATTGATGTATGACGTGTGAACCAAATTACTTTGTCATTTTCAGTATGAACACATATGAGATTAATACCTATAGTATGCACACTTGACCACATTATTAGGTATTCAGCAGCCTGTTAACGCAAATTTCACATGGCATTCACATGGCACCAACTCGGGGATAGGCATGTAGATTTGCTCAAGGTGACTTTGCATGTGGTATGGTTGTTGCTGTCAGACAAGTTTGTCTGAGTATTGGTGAAACTGCTGATCTGCTGAGACTTTCCCACGCAACCATCCCAAGTGTTTACAGAGAATGGTTCAAAAATGAGAGAAAATTCAGTGAGCAGCAGTTTTCTAGATGAAAACATCCTGTTGATTTCAAAGGTGAGAGGTGAATGGCTACATCAAAGAAGAAACAGTAACTCAAATAACCCCAAATTTTCGATAGATATAAACAACATGAAAACATGGGTCCAGCCCAACATTTTTCTAATTTGATTAATTGTTCATTATATTTGTTTTTTTGAGACATTACAATAATTGTCTTTAGATTATTTGAATTGGTGGGGCCAAAATTTGAGGGCATTTTTCAGAATTTTATAGCAAATGAAAAGGGAGGCTTCTAAATCATGCTGGAAGAAAATAATACTGTAGTTAAAAATAAACGTAATAAATAAGGGGTAAAGCCTCTGATATTCCATTTTTCCCCTTATGACCATCATTGCAACAAACACTATAAGAGACAATTTCACTTAAAAAAAAAAAAACATTTATTACTTCTTCAGGCTGCTATTTTTCCGCTCACAGGTGTGCTGAGAAAAAGTATCCAGATGATCTACCGACCATCAGTGTTGTGTTAATCTATTTGGATGAAGCTCTTTCAGTCATCAAGAGGGCCATACGCAGCATTGTGGACAAGACGCCGGCTCGGCTGCTGCAAGAAATCATCCTGGTGGATGATCACAGCAGCAACGGTGAGTCAGCCTTCTTCCAAAATAACATATTATCGGTTTTTGTGTATAAGTAGTATAAGCTCAGCTTGGTGAAACAGTTCGTGCCCTCAAGTATTTATTTTCTGCAGAGGACTTAATGGGGAAACTGGATGAATACATCGACTTTATCCACGTGGACCGCCCAGGCCTGGTGAAGAAGGTGCGGCACTCTGAGCAGCTTGGCCTCACCCAGGCCAGACTGTCGGGTTGGAAGGCAGCTGTAGGAGACGTGATTGCCATTTTGGATGCTCACATAGAGGTCCATGTACAGTGGTTGGTTGAAGATTGAGTGACTGTTTTGTTAGCTGTGGTGATAATTGCTGTAATTACACCTTCTGTTTCTTTTTAAACTGTTATTGTGGGGCTAGGGCAGAGCCATTACTAGCTCGGATTAAGGAGGACCGGACTGTGATACTGACGCCTGTTTTTGACAAAGTCAGTTATGATGACCTGACACTCACTCCCTATGGTTCTGCAGCCCATGCCTTTGACTGGGCATTGTGGTGCATGTATGAGTCCTTCAGACCCGAGTGGTTTGCCCTACATGATGATACACATCCTGGCAAGTAAGAGTCGCATTTAAAAAGATCACATTTCACACATGAACTAGCAACAGTATCAGGAGAATAAAGGCAGGACATTCCAGACACTTCTTTCTTAACTGAACCATTGCCTTAGAAAGCTGTGGACACTGTACACATGGAGACAATGTTGCCAAAACAATTATTCAAAGATGGTTACAGACAAACTTTTCACATCTGCTTGTAACACAACACCCATGTGAGTGTCAAAAAGCAGCTTTAAAGCTCACTACTGTGCTTCAGGTCATTATAATTAGGTTTGCTTTACTATGTCACTCATATCTAACAAAGTGACCCTGTATGCAGTGTGGTAAGACTTTTTCAATGTTTTCAATGTTTCCTTTTCTTAAATGGTGTCACCAGGAGCCCCTCAGTCATGGGGATACTTGTAGCTGATCGCAAGTTCTTTGGTGAGATCGGAAGCCTTGACGGTGGAATGAAAATATACGGCGGGGAAAATGTGGAGCTAGGTATCCGGGTAAAGTGACTGATTACAAATCTTACTGGACATAATGTGTCAAGTTTGACTAGAGGCACATTTGCCTACATGTATTTAGTTCCAACACTGATGTTACAAAAGATGGAAGTAGCCACCACCCAGTTGTTTGTGAAGTCCTGTTCTGAAGCCTTGAAATGAGTGTATTTGTGGTCGCCGTCTTGATGTTTGCAAGATGTGCAAGATGTTAGTCAGTGATGTTATGACCCGGCTCAAAAGCCACAGTAATGAAACATTGACTTTATTTTAAATTACTTAATAACCTCAGCTAAACAACATCTTAGAGATGTTGAGAAAGGCAAAAAGTGGCATCTCTCCAAAGCCATCCTCAGGCATGCCTTTATCCACACTTCCTCAGGTGTAGACAGTTGGCAGTTAAGCCCCGGCAACACCCAGAGACTCTCACACTGCCACAGCAAGGTGAGCGTACCCTGGACAAGCGTTGCCTTCACTTGTACTGTCTGAGCCAGAGATAACTCTAGGGAGAAAAATTGAATGCAGGCCAGTTTGTATTGATCACTTTGTTGTTCCAGCACTTTTTTCCGCCAACTATGTCACTGTTGCCATGAAATTTAATAGAAATTCTAGTTGTCATGCACTATATGGACAAAGTATTGCCAGCTACACGTTACATGTACAAACAGCTGCTTGGCCATTTGAAACCCACAAAGCTCCCAGTGCACAGTTTTATTAATGTTAACAGCAGAGAAGGTTTGAAGCTCTGCAGTTTTTGAGTCAGCAGAGTGTTGGCCACTTTAACGCACCCAGTAACCTCGCTCTGTGGCTTTAGGGTGTCTGCCACTTTGTGTCTGAGTCACTGTGGTTTTTAATCTCTCCACTTTGCAATAATCCCACTTACAGCTGACGGTGAAATATCTAGGTGGGAAGAAATTTCACAAACGGACGGGACTTGTTGCAACGATGGTATTCTGTAACAGTACCACACTCAAATTCAGTCAGCTCTTTAGACCCATTCTCTGATAAATGCTTGTAAAGGCAGACTTGCATAGCTAGGTTTATACTGTATATTGTGGCAGTGGGGTGGAAAATACCTTAATTAAGATTAAGAAATATGGCCCAATGTTCTTGTCCATATGGTGTTTCTACATGACTTTAGTGATCCTCTGATACTTCCTCTATCGCCATCATCTGTCTGAATACCTTTATGACTAATGTCATTCATTTGCACTCAACAAAAACAGTTAGCATCATTCGGATGGACATATCCACTCAGGACTCAGTTGTTTGTGGACTACTTAATAAGTCTTGAGAGGAGCATAGAGTCTTTATGTTTATATACAAATTTTATTCAACATGTTTGCCTGCCCTTTGTGGCACATGCTAGGAGTACAGTGACTAAGAACAGACTGTCTGCACACTGCTTATTTATTCAATGATCATTTTTGATGTGAATTTCTTTTTTCACTAAGTGCCCCATTAATCTACTTTTAAATATTATATCTTCACAGGTGTGGCTGTGTGGAGGAAGCATTGAAATTATACCTTGTTCTAAAATTGCCCACATTGAACGAGCATCGAAGCCTTACCTCCCAGACCTGAGTGTCATGATGAAGCGTAATGCGCTGAGGGTAGCAGAGGTGTGGCTGGATGAATATAAATACAATGTCAACATTGCATGGAACCTTCCACTTGAGGTTAGAGACAGACTATCCATCAATCTCAAGTTAGATTTACCATCTGAATACACACGTTTTATGAATGAGGGCTCTGTACGTTGAGTAACAGGACAAACACATTTATCACTGTTCTTCCCACAGAATCATGGGATCGACATCGGGGATGTGTCAGAGAGAAAGAAGCTCAGACAGAGTCTGAACTGTAAACCCTTTAAGTGGTATTTAGATAATGTTTACCCCATGCTGGACCCCCTGCATGACCTGCTCGGTTATGGAGCTGTAAGTCAAAAACTATCGTTTTGTCTGACTGCATGAGACTATCTGACTCCCAGTTTCTACTTTTAAGATTAGGCTTAAAACTTTCCTTTTTGATAAAGTTTATAGTCAGGGCTGGATCACATGACCCTGAACCTCATTTAGTTATGCTGCAATAGGCCTAGGCTGCTGAGGGCTTCCCATGATGCACTGTTTCTTCTTCACTCAGCTTTTCTTTGCATTTTTCATGCATTAAATGCTATATGTTTTATTACCAATAACTGTAATACAACTTAAAAAAAGGCCCTCTCCAAGTCCCCAGGTTGCCTCCAACCTCATGTAAAGGGCCCATGATGAATTATTTGCAAAAATGAATAGATGTGATGCATCCTAGTAGTTATAAAAAGTAGCTGAAGTTAGCTTAGTAATGTAGCCCACACAAACTCATCTGGCTTTAGATAAGCAATATTGGTGGTTTAAGTTTAGCCACTTACCTGCCTTGTTTGATTATAGCAGAGGAACTGAGCTCAGTCTGTCTTCTTCAAGCTGTTTTGCTAGTGTTGGGTTATTTCTTCATGTGCAAGAATTGTAGCAGTATTGCAAAATAGTATCTTGAGTCACCGGTTCCCCAAATGGTGTAGTAGTGATGACATTTGCTTCGCAAGCAAAAGTTCACATGTTTAATTCCATCTGGAGAGACAAATCCCCTTTGGGATTGTGTCATGAAGGGTATCCAGTGGGCCCGTTTTCCCATAGACTTCCATACTAACTGGACTTCTTTTTGCAACTAAAGTCTCTGCCCTCTGTTGGCCATTAACGAGTACAGAGCCTTCCACAGTGGTGCAAATTTTCAGACTCAGATCTTAGGGCCAGATTTTACTTACAGGATGTCCAGGCTGTCATTAACATCCATCTTTTATATACAGTCTGTGATTAAGCTCACTTGCTAACACTGCTGATTTCCTAGTATTACAGTGAGTGGAAATGCTACATGGGTAGCCTGCCAAAATAGTTCCAGCCAGCTAGTTCTCATAATCAATGAAACCTATGTCTAATCATGTTATTTTTAACCAAAAAAATAAAAACATAATGTATAAATTATATTTACCTTCTACATTACTAATCATGGGTAATGTAAAGTAACTTGCTGTGACTTGGCTGTGCAGCTTCTGTCAGGTCAAAAAATTTGACATGAGTTATCCTCCTTTTTCAGGCTGATAAGCAGTTTTTGTTATCATATTGTTTTTTCCCTAATAGTTACAATATATTTCTTTATCATATTACTATGTTTTCTTACTCTGTATTTATTAAGGGTGTGTTTCATATGGAGGTCCTGTATCAAGAAAACTTTGAATTAATGCTTTTGGTAGTGCTTCTTCCAGTAATTATTTGCATTTAATCTTGGTCCAGTGGCACTGCAGCATTGGCAAACTCCCATTTTACACTTCCTCTCTTTGAATATTAGTATAATCGTCATGTTAATCAGAGTCACAGCCCCTTTTTCCCAAATGACTGTCCCTTCCCAGCACTAGAACCTGAAGCAGAGTTTCAGTATTAGTTCTGTTCCAGTTTTCATCTCTTCCTGAAATCTAGTTTTCATTTTTACATCAGTTAACTGATTTGTTTTGTATATTCAAATTCTACCCTTTCTAATGAAAGTTGCTACAGTTAACGCCATATTTCTCCTTCTGTTGGCAGCTGATAAACGATCTGACGCCAGAGCTCTGTATTGACCAAGGCCCGATGCCTGGGAACACGCCCATCGTATATGGATGCCACTTCTTTATAACTCAAGTATGCTCAGAAATTCACTGCACGCAGCCTGGTGGTGATTGCTTGTCTGTTTATGGGTAACTGTTGTCTTGTGGTTTAGCACTGTTTTTATCGCGCTGACGGACAACTCTACATTGGCGGGATCAAATCTCACAAGTACAACAACAATCGCTGTCTGGTGGACCCTTTCAGTGGAATCTACCCCGGACTGTACGACTGCAAAAAGGCAGAGGAGAAAGACTTTCACATGCAGTGGGATTTTAAACAGGTAAATATATATATATCTTTTTAACTCACCCA
Organism: Apistogramma diplotaenia; assembly: GCA_015052665.1. NCBI lineage: Eukaryota > Metazoa > Chordata > Actinopteri > Cichliformes > Cichlidae > Apistogramma > Apistogramma diplotaenia. Next base: position 3,898 of record VOQJ01018140.1, on the reverse strand, counting down.
GCTGAAAGGCTGATGAGCTCGTGCTATCTGTCATTTGCCTAAATTCACAAGAATTGCGAGTATTTCTATAATATTGGTCAGAATTTAATCACACTTGCATGCAATAATCAGCTTTAGTCGTTGACGTGGCTTTTTTGGGTAATTTTACTGAAGCCAGGCAAAATGTGACCCTTGAAATGCGACACAGCTACAACATGAGTTGGTGTAATAATCCTTTAAGTTTAACCTCAATGCACCTTTACAGCAAATTTATAAAGCACCCAGGGTACTGATGTCTGATTCTGTTACTATATGTCATGAATGTTAAAGTTGGTGCACTTTTGCTAGTGATTGAATTGTTGATTTGTAAACCATGATAAAGTAAAAGGAGACAGTTGAGGTGGCTTCCTGAACGTCTCCTAGGTGACGGTGTTTCAGGCCTATCCTTCGTCGAGGAGCTACGTGGCTAAGTTTAATAAGCTTTATTAAATAGCATGCAATTTCAACCAAGCATTATTTATCATACTTTGAGGCCCTGTTCTTGAGACAATTGTCAGACTATAAATGTAAATTTTTAGGAAGGCTTCAACATAAACAAGAAGAGAAGGAAACAATAAAATGTGTTTGTTTGCAGGGAGGACCAATCCAGAACAGAAAAACAAAGCGATGTCTGGAAGTTGCACAGGATGAACGTGGCTTTTACAAACTTGTCGTCCAGCAGTGCAGTGGTCAGAGCTGGAACATACAAAACCTGATAAAAGATTAATATTTGTGTATAAACTTGTAGAGTCAAGATGATACTGCAGGAGTGTCTTCTTTATCTGTTCTTCTGAGCAGATGTCATTCCCAGAATCTTCCAAGAGTTCCAATTACCATCTATTGTTCAGGTCCTTTGTAGCTTGTCCCTGAGTCCTTGGTATTTGTCAAGCTTCCTGCTACCTGTCATAAAGCCAGCCAGCCTGTATGTATGTACGTACGTGGAAGCCCCACAGGGTCTGTTATGTGTTGTTGTATGTGTGTTGGCTGGGATTTGATCCCACAACCTTCTGTTCCAAAGATGGTACTGTTGCCACTACGCCATCTAGCTGCTTTTGTCCACACTCATATGTATCTATATAGATATAGATATATATAGTAGTTCACTTTACATTTTAGTTTGTACATCAGATATTTTTTTAATCAAATGTAACTTTTACTTACATTTGTGACACAGTAGAAAATATAGTTTTGAATACAAAAATGTCCTTTGTGAACATTTGTTATTTTTACTTTAATAAAGTATGCTAATGGTCCATGAATGTTTACTTTATTGATATTACAAACATCTTCAAGTCAGTCAGGCTCCAGGATCACGTGGCTGTCATAAACTTTCAGAGATGAAGGCATCCCATTTCTTCTGCCACATGGCACGACCTGCATCCTTCAGATGATCTGGCAGGGAGCTGTACCTGCAGGCAGAAGAAACATTTAATGAAAATAAGCATGCTGCAGCATGGTTTATAAGAAAGAATAACTAAATGTTTTCTTAATATGACTGAAAACAGTCAAGTGTTAAAATTGGAGAGAGTCAAAAGATCTGTGGTTGTGCTGCTACAATTTCAAGTATGTGATTCCCTGACAAATAAAAAGGAAACTATCTAAAAGTTTGGCTCTGAGGTTTTTATTTCACTAAACACTGATGGCAGTGGATGTTTATTCCGTGTGTTACATTAGTTTTGTTCTGGTATCTGGAATTGAATTTCATTGATTTGTATGATTTAATTTGCACTCATGACAGTCATATCAGCTACCAGCCACATTACTTTGAACAAAGTACGGATATCAGCAAATCTTGTTTTCCTTGAATGCTGAATGTCAAAACACGTGGAAAAAACAAACAAAATGAAATTATTCTGACGTGATGGAGTTTGCAGCAAGTTCTTTGAGAGTGCCCAAGTTTGCTTTCAGTCCTCCGATGCCCACAAATGCCTCATAGAAGTCATAAGAGAGGCCTGTGGTGCCAAACAGAGACGGGTCATCGGAGCTGATCACCATCGGGTGACCCTCGGACATCAGCACAGCCGCAGGGTGGTTCCTGAGATCTGAAACCAGCTTCAGCACCTGCAGGTCAGGGAGGAAACAAACCCAGGTACTTTATACATAATTATAAATAGCATACCAACTGTTTTTGTTGATTGCTAGTAAAATGTCTCACCTGGTTTGAGATGGGACAAAGTTCCACAGCCACGTTTCTTTTCCTGGAAAGCTCTTTTGCAAGCGGATGGTGTACTAAAGCGTAGCCGTGCCCAATGCGTGTGGTGTTGAATAGAAGTGCATCAAGAATATTTTGATCTGTGTCTGTGCCTTCATCATCTACATACAAACGCACAAAAACAGTATGAAATACATTTCAAAAACTTGTTTCAAATCGACTGAAAAACACTTGTGATGTGTTTTATTGTTTTTATGTGTACCCACCTGTCTCCCCTGCATGAAAGAAGTACGGCAGTTTGACTCCAAGTTTAGCCGGCAGAGAAAGGGCCTCTCTGAAGTACCAAAGACTCTTACCGCTGTCCTCCCTTCCAACCTGTAAACCACAATGTTAACGAACTCTATGCTGGGGTACACCCTGGATAAATTGCCAGTAGGTGTAATATGAGTAAAGAAGATGGGAGGCATCTTTGGTCTCCACACCATATGGTCCCCAATAAGCAGAGAAATTGTCTCCACATAACAACAGAGTATAAGATGTGGAGGCTGAAATACACAAGCCAGTTCTTACCATATCAAATCCTGCAACAACATCTGGGAAGTCCTTTTGTAGCTGAATGGCCTCTTTTACAGCAGTTTCGACCTCAGATATACTCAGAGCCCTGAAGAAAGCAACAACAGAGTCAGAAGACGTCACGTTATAAGACTCACAAACAACAAATTCGACATCAGGATTTCCAAGTCAGAGAAAAAACTATTACGATTACCAAAAAAAACTAAAAAATAGGTGCAACAGAAGGATTTAGTAACACAATCACACGTTTGCCTTGCAAAACTGCTGTAAACCATGATAAACTCCAGGAAAATAAATAAAATAAACATATGAGTAGATTCTCATAGCCGCCTACCTAGGCAGTGCTTTGAGGCACATGCTGAGTTTCAAGTGAAATGCTTGAAAAAAAGATGAATGCATTTCTTAAAAGATTCATACAATAATAAATAACACAACCAAATATTTTGGCCACAATCGGTGGTTTAAAGAAAAAGTCAGGGTTTCACTACAAGCATCAGGCTTAATCCTTTCAATGGCCAGCATCCTGGTAACTCCCAATGAAAATCTTAACATCTTCAACTCGTCCACCTCCAGCTCGGCCTCTTGTCTTTTTGTCAGTGTCATCATCTCCGAACCCTCAGAACCATACATCACAGCAGGTCTCACTACCACCTTGTAAACCCGTCCCTTTCTCTCTTGCTGTCACCCTTCTGTCACAAATCACCCCTGATAGTCATCTCCATTTTGCCTGCATCTCTTCTTAACTATCTGATACTTTGGACCGCTGACTCCAGGTATTTAAACTTGCCCACCTACAGTTCTACCCTTCTGCTGTTTCTTTTCATTGCACTGTCACTTTCTATCATACTCAAGAGTCAAGTATAGTTTGATGTATATTGCATATTATTTTATTATATTATTAGTATTTTATTTGATTTTAATAATTTTTAATTTGTATTGTAGTAATTTATTTTATTTTATTTATTTTACTTTATTTTATTATATTAGTATTTTATTTTATTTATATTCTGACTTTAGTATTTTAATTAAATTTTTTTTTTTTTTTTTTTTTTTTTTTTTTTTTTTTTTTTAATTTTTGCAGAAAAAAAAAAATAAAAAAAAAAATAAAAAGAGGGCGACCGCTTTCACACATCTTCTCTTTTTTTCTTTTTTTTA
>VOQJ01018137.1:11844-25309 GCA_015052665.1 Apistogramma diplotaenia | reverse complement strand
TCTCAGCATCTAAAGACTTGACAGTGCTGCTGAGATTACAGTGACAGAGAAGCTGTCATCACATCAGAATGAGTGTTTTGATGTTTCAGGGGCACGACGCTTTATGGATTTCCTGTATTTCTATGTAACTTCACATAATATGTTTCATGCTAAACTGACCCTGTTTTGTTAGATTAAGGAGAGCAGTATCAATGTAATACATAAAAGAGCCAAATATTAAGGAAGTTGCAAGATGATAAACTGATGATATCTGAGGTTACTTTAATGCTTCAGTGATCAGTTGATCAGTTTGACATATGAGCTACATCATGTAAATCATGAGTAATTTTTGCATTTGTCACAGTATCTCTACTAAGACTTTAGCCAGTCGCTCAACTGAAGCAATCTAATTAATAAAGTGCCAATCAGTTATCAAAGGCAAAGCCTGGGGTAAGATGAGAGTCCATATTTGGAACTTTGTTGTCTGTGATGAAACAAATCATGGCAAGTGCATCAACAGAAATCAGACTATGCCAAGGCAGAATTTGGGGCATGATAATAATAATGTCATCAATAATATTGTGGTATTTATGAGAGACTGGCTTCAGCAGTGCAGTGTAGTAGTAGCGTCAGTGATGTCAGTAGTGTATTTATTTAGATGCTGTGTGTTCTGACAGGATGGGTCTTTTTTCTTTTGCTTTTGCAAAAGGAGGTGGAAGCCAAAGGCTGATGGAGTAAAGGGATTCAATATCCAGTGAAGAGGCAGAGCAAGGCAAAGTAAGGATAAGTGCAAAAACAGGATGGAAAAAGAAAGAGAAACACAGGAGAAAAGACACTCCGGTGACAAGTGTCCTCATCAGGCCCTGGACTACTGTATTACTGCCCCCCCAGCACTCCTCCAGGCCTCAGCCCAGTTGGCTGTTACAGTGATGCAGAGAGCAAGAATATCATCCACTCCTACATACAAAGAGGAATGAAAAAAGAAGACACAGGCAGAGGAGGTGGAGCACCTTGTAAGAGACTGAGACAGCCGAAGATGAGAGCAGAAAATCATCCAAAACAACAAAGGAGTATGCTGTTGTGAATTTAAAGAAGGGGGTGGGGCATGACAATAAAGGATGTGTAAGTAATAGCAAAAGGTTGCAGTGTAGTATCAAGAAAAAAATGAAGAAAAGAGGGAGCATGATAAGAGAGTCGGAAGGAGCAGGAGGGATGGATTAAGGAGAGCCCCAGGTGGAAAAGGAAGTAAAGTTGCCAGCACTCCCTCTGGCATATGTCCTTGCCTGCAGGAACACCCAAGGACCAGGGAGAGGGCAGCTGGTCGTTAGCCACGTCCAGGCCACGGTGTGCCAACAGCTATCTAGCCGTGCCAACATTAGCTATCCCGTGCCAGCAACTGTCCTCGTTCGTAGAAACCCGTGTCAAGCTAAACCTCTGCGGAATCTCTGAGAATACACGGCAGCGGTGTTTGTGGCTGTCTGCGGTTTATTTATCTGTGTTCTTATTGCTTTTCCTCCTGTCTCCTTTTGTTATTGATGCAGCTGTAGAGCTCAGCGATTCTCTGCTACGGCAGCAGTTATGCCACTAGCTAAGTCGAATTTGGAATAGCAGTCAGTCTTTTAAAAAACACGATTAAGTATTTATTGCTCTAATATGTTTGGATGGACGGATGGATGGATGGATGGACGGACGGACGGACGGATGGATGGATGGATGGATGGATGGATGGATGGATGGATGGGTGGACGGATGGACGGATGGGTGGATGGATGGATGGACGGACAGATGGGTGGGTGGACGGATGGACGGATGGATGGATGGGTGGATGAACAGTCGTAACATCACATTTGAATAAATTAATGACTATTTTACTGTTTGACTACTTCTGCTCTCCTCTAAGTCTAAATTGCCTAAAAATGACCATTTATTTTACACATAATGTGCATTTTCAGGCAATCATTCTCATTTTGAAGCTTTAATTTGATTTGCTCCTCTGCTTGAGAGCCTATTCTCCCAAACACTTAGCAGACAGTGCAGATGAGGCCATTTGTTCCATCCCCTCATTTCCCAATGACAGTCAGTGTCTTCCTGATGTAATCATTGGTCATTAGGAAAAGGCATTAATTCTGTTATTTACCACAAACTCTGTATAAAGTATTTATATTCTTGTCTGTGTCTGTGAGACATAAGGCTGGATAAAAACCAGATACGTCAAATTAGCAGGTGAAGATGGGTGAGCCTTCTGATTGGGTTTTAATGATTAATGAGATTTTAGATGACTTTCTGTCTTCTCAGCTGGGTCCACTGGCTTTCAACAGCTGCAAAGACACGTAAAATGTGCCTCAGCCTGACTGAATATTCCCTGATAGTCAAGGGAAGGAGATACAGTGCTTAACTTTTTGACCACTTTTCATAAAAACAAGAAAACACAAATATTTTACAAATCGTGTGCCTTTTTTTGGTTCATCCATCTTTAAAAAGGATGTTAAGACAGTTAGAATTATAATTCTGTCAAAGCCTCGTTAGCAAGTGGGCATCTTTAAGTGGAGTGGAGTGTTATTAGCAATTGTGTGGCACACTGTGGCAATACTGAGTGAAAAATGTCTATCTATCTAAACCTGATTACAGGCGTGTTTAGATACTGAAGAACAATCTGTTGGCACAAACCGCTCAGACTGAAGGTATCTGCTGATCCAGCGAGCGTTATTTTCAGTGCGGTTGCAACACGCTGCTGTGTGTGTGTGTGTGTGTGTGTGTGTAAGAAGAGAATGTACCTGACAAGCTGTTCTTTAGCAGTGAGTGTAGGTGTCAAGCACACTGTTGATACTATGTAGCAAAAATCCCAGGGAGGCGAGCTGTCAGCTCAGTGCCAGCTGATGTGTCAGTGTACATCAAACAGGATTGATTAACAGTGCTTTTTAACATGCGTTTACCATTTTACAACAGATATAATTTATGTCCACAAAATCATTTTTCCTTGCTCTTTTTTCTTAAACAATGGAAACAGTGAAAACTGCCACTTTAATCTGTTTGAGCCTTTTTTTAAAAAGAAGTGACAGTCGTTTCATTTTTTCATTACTTTCTGAGCATAGTATTTATTTATTTCAGGAGTGAAGTTGAAAAGCTTTTTTTATTCTGATGTTGGACTAAAATATAAATAGGCTTGAGACCGTGTGCGTATTTGAAGAGGCGTGTTATGAATAATAACAGCTCCTGAGATGGGTCTGAACATACGAGGATCGGTGTCATGTGTAAGATATTGACCATGATAAGATTCGTCCTGCCGTGGTGCCAGCTAGTTTCTATATTTGCTTTATTTCTTCCTAAATAGCACGAGGCTCAGGAAATGATGAGAAATGCTGGGGAACGACGCCGAGGGAAACACAGAGGGTTTCAGGACATGTGTGACGTGAGATGAGTGAAAATCTTGAAAGAGAAATGGAGCCAACGAGTACGAATCCCCGAGTGGTGCAGAACGCACCCTCGCTTTCCCCGAGTGTTCTTCGCCCAACGTTACCATGGCAACGCTGGGTCTTTGACAAGCTGACCGCACGCACAAACACTCACACTCTTGCACGTACAGTGAGTGTGTACACATGTACTGTAGCCACCTGCTCAGATACTGTATCACGCACACACACAAGCTGCACCTTATAATAAACTCAAAAATCCTGGCTACACACACAGTAATAATAATTCAATCACCAACAAATTTCTGACCATACTTGTACACATGTTAGGTAGAAAATCAAATTGCCTCGTCTGCCGTTCATAATCCACTGACATATTGACTGAACCACAGCAATACACGCTTCCAAGTATACAATTACAGACTGCACGGGGCTGAGCTGTGCACCTGAAAGAAGAAGATCTTCACCTGATTCCATCCAGCTCACCTCCTGCCCTCCCACACAGAGTAGCCCTTTCACCTGCTAGCTGCTTAATTGTCACCAGGGGCTATTTCAAGCATTGCAATGGTCGAGAAACAATCAGCGTATTGAAAATGTTCAACTGAAATCTTACTCTCCATTATCTTTATTTACCCTATGAGGAAACACGGGCTACAAACATCATGTGTAATAATGGTATAAAATTATGTAAAAGTTGCAGTTAAGCCTTTGAAAATCCAAGTACATCAAATGACTCCTGTAGGAGCAGCATTAACTTCATCAGTCTCTCATATCACCGAGGAGGAGTTTGGGCTCCTCTTTACAACGTTGTTTCAGCTCACTGAGGTCTGTGTGGAGTCGTGTGTGGACACCTCTCTGAAAGTCCCAGTAAGTTGAGGTTTGGACTGTTTCCATTACTCTGTAGTAGGTTTGCAGCTGTGGTTTGAATCATAACCTAGTTTCATAACCCAGTTTCAGCCAAGCTTTAGCTGTCTGACAAATGACTCCAGAAATCTTTGGCACTGTTTGGGGAGTTGGTGGTTGATTCACTCACTACCAGGTCCTGCAGGTGCAGAACGCCAAATCATCACCCCTGTGTTTGACAGTTGGTATGAGCTGTTTGTGCTGATATGCTGTTTGGTTTTCTCCAAACATGGTGCTGTGCATTATGTCCAAACATCTTCTCTTCAATCTCAACTGTCCAAAGGAACATTGTTCCAGAGCTCTTGTGATTTCTTTAGCTGCAACTTTGCAAACCTACAGTAAGCTATGCTGCCAAGGAGACTTTCTGCTGGCAACCCTTTCAAACAGCCTCTTTCTAATTATACCGTCATGAACTTTAACCTTTAGCATTAGCTCGCTGAGGCCTGTAGAGTCTGAGATGTAGCTCTTGAGTTTTGCGCAGTCTGGTCTTTTAATTTGACTTTATTGAATTTGTCCATTCGTGGGAATATTGGCAACTGTTTGGATTCTTTTCCAGCTGGGAATAATCGTACACACTGTAAAATAAAGTGTTTGGAAAAGGCCTTATAGCCCTTCCCAGCTCTATGATTAGCAACAGTTGCTTCAGGACCGCCGGACCAGAACCACCAGGTATCGGAGCAGCTTCTTCCCCACAGCTGTCACACTGCTGAACTCTGCTTCCCGACACCGGAACCCAACAGCTATGGACTGAACACATAAACATACACACACACACTCACGGTCATACACACATGCACACTCTCAACCATCCATAACTGTGTATATGTGACATATTGCTGCTCACAGCCTGTACATTCACTACAGGCCTGTATATTCTGTATATACTGTAGTCATAGCACACTTGCAGCACAACTATATACGCTGTGTGTATATAGTTGTGCTGCACATCTACAAAATACTGCAATTTGTTCATCTGTATTATATGTGTACATTTATATCATATCTAAATCGTATATTTTTTCATATTTATAATTTCGCTTAAGCACTTCTGGATGGATGCAAACTGCATTTCATTGCCTGTACTTGGACATGTGCAATGACAATAAAGTTGAATTCTATTCTATTCTATTCTTTAAGCTCACAGCTTATGTCTTTAACACACACCTTAATGCAGCAGACAACAAACTGCCTGATAAATGTGCTCACAAGTATAAGGGTGCACTTAGTTTATTGCACTGCTGAATCTTCACTGTAGCTTAGTTCTTGTCAAATAATGGTGCAATGTGTCATATTTTGTTGTTCATCTGCGATTGTATTTACCTTGTTTTTAAACCTGCTGAGAATCAGATTGTTTCTATTATGACCTGATATGTAAAAACTGAAAAAGAGTATACTTTAAAAAAAAGCGATGACTACCAAATATTGGGCTACAAATAAAATAGAACACATTAAAATCTTTTCCTCTCCCTCTTTCTAGCCCCCAGATAAGGAAGGCGGTCTCCCAAAACAGGTGGGCAACAAGACAGAGTGCGGCCTGCTGGGACTCGTCTTGGACCTGAAGCGGGATTACCAGCCAATAAGAAACCAGATCCCAGAGGAGAAGCTTTACAAAGTCTACACCTTCAACTCTGTCAGGAAGTCGATGAGCACGGTCATAAAGCTGCCTGATGGCAGCTTCCGCATGTACAGCAAGGGAGCCTCTGAGATCGTCCTCAAAAAGTGAGTCTGGTTTTATAATAAATCATTTTACAGTTGCATACTTGAAGAAAGTGTTCTGTCGATTTCCTCTGGATTCACTGCGAGTTTCCAGCTGTGCGTCTCACAATTGTGTCATTTTTCAGTGTTTTACAGTAAAACCTTGAGATTTTTTTCCCTTTTAAGGAGGAATGTGAAATTCTCTAGTAGGAATTGATAACATTAAAACAAAAGCCATGAGTATGTGATGAGTATTTTGATGTTTCTGTATCAGGTCCAGGTCTGTCGAGGGGCCTCAAAGCTTCATCTATGTTGATGTTGTTTAACACATAACATCAACATAGATGAAGCTATAATCAGGATGTGTTGAGGTTATAATTTATGAAAGTAAATTTTTGTCAAGCTGGCAGGTCCTAATATCACATTTGCATTCATTAGGGTTCATTTGCTTTTTTAAACGATGTGCAGCTTCTGAGTTTGGCCGCGTGCCAGGACACCTGTTCGTTTGCAGTTTGTATGTTGACATATTTAGCTTGTTTAGCAAATCACTTTCCTCTTGATCAGATTTCATTCTTTGTTGGTTATAATTTTGAGCCATTTTTGAACCTTTAGAGGAAATTATTTGTCCTTCATTTGAGGTGTCTATATTGTACTGTCAGTACTCAGCGCAGAGCACTTAAAGCTGTATTTTCTTTTTTGTTACTTTGTAACATAATATTGTAGTGTGCTCCCATGAAATGCATGTTGGTCCCTATAATTTTTCTCTTGAGGTTTTTGCAGCATTGATTCATCAATATTCATTGAAGCAAAGCAGTAAAACAAGGCTGAGGAATGAAGCTATACTTTTATTCCTTTTCACTGCTGAATCATTTTCAATACTAGTATTAGAGCAGCACCAGTATTACAGCACATCATTTAAAATGACCCTTGCTGCCTACACCACACCCTCATTTTCAGATGCAGCCATATCCTAAACGAGGTGGGCGAGCCGAGGGTTTTCCGTCCACGAGACAAGGACGAGATGGTGAAGAAGGTGATTGAGCCCATGGCGTGTGATGGCCTGAGGACCATCTGTGTGGCATACCGTGACTTTTCCAGCAATCCTGAGCCCAACTGGGATGATGAGAACAGCATCCTGAATGACCTCACAGCCATCTGTGTTGTCGGCATAGAGGATCCCGTCAGGCCAGAGGTAGGAGAGATATTTTGGTGCTGGACTACGAGGAGGGGATGCTGAACAAATTGTTTATAATAGCAGCTATGAGCAGCCGTGTCACGGCCAGCGGTGTGTCCTTTGAAGCAGTGTCACTTCACCTAAAGCTTTATTGTGTAGATGAGCTTCATTAGGATTTTAAACACACAGACATTTCTATGGATGTTACTTACATGACAGATGGTTCATGCAGATAGTGATTCATCATACAATGATTTCTTCAGTGGTGCAAATGTTTTTATGATGAATTTCACATGAAAAGTACTATAAGTGGAAGAGAGAAGTGTGTGTTTACAGCAGGAACGCTGACCTCACTCGGCAGCTCCAGTGCAGGGAAAAGGATGCAGGAAAACTCACTGCCTGCTGGATTATTCAGCTGCTTCCTTTCATCTTGTTTCCACCCCCCTTCTCTTTCTACGTCTCTCATTCAGCCCCAACCAACATGATCTCTGCTGCTCACCTCTGTCTGCGTTACAGGATAAGAGCTGATTTTCACCTTTTTCCGTTTCTCTCTGATGCTGCTGTGTTACAGTATGTGAGCATCTGTACACACCTAGAATTTAAAAAAACTAATGGAATGAAATGACAATGAGACAAGTTAACAAGTAGCCCTTCTTTTTGAACATAATACTGTATACAGTAAAATGAATATGTATGTTGATATAGCACATTTATAGTCTTACTGTCCACATAAACTCCAAGCACTTTATCTCCCTCACATCCACCACTTAACCTAACGTACATGTCTTCAGTCTGAATACCCAGAGGAAGACCATGCAAACTCTTTACAGGAGGATCACAGCTGGGAATTGAACCGGGAACCTTCTTTCTTTAAGACAACAGCCTTAAAGAAAGACTCCAGTTTTCACTGTGTTAATATGGGCCTTTACTATGATGCATCGCCTCAAAATCTGCAGTATCCTCTCTCCGTTCAGCCCTAGAGGTCATTTTCATTAACCGATGTTAAAATGTTCCCGAGCCTTTGTGAACACTGGTTACTATTGCAAATTAGACGGCATTCCATTCTTCTAAAAGGGTCACACAGATTAGTAAACATGGTTTGTTTATTAGTCTCTAATTTCTTCCTCCATGATGCAGTGTTCATTTAATAAGTGGCTGCTCTGTGGGGCTGCCCCCAGAGAGACTGAGAAAGGTTCAAAATCAGATTCCTGACAGAGGGATGACAGAAGGTGGAGGAAGATGGGTGGAAGAGAAATGGAAGAGAATGAGAATGTAACCAGATCCATATAAAAGGCATAAGATGCCTGTTTTTCAGTCTCACCTACCAGCCTCCGACTTTCCTCTGATCGTATTTTTAATAAGCCTCCACTCTTCTCTTCACCTCCAAGTTTCCAGTGAGCAGTCAGCTTGTGCCATGGGGATCCAGGAGAATTAAGAGATTTAAAAAGTAAAAAGTGATGGCAGACAGGAACTCGAGTTCTTGATAACATTGACTCAGGATGTAGTATCACGGAGTACGTTTACCTTAACGATCAACAACTGCTAATTAAATGTGTACGAGCACATGTTACTGATGCTAACGGGCTTCTACGTAAATATTAGGTAACTTTTGTTTTACACTGGAAACATATTGAACCTGTTTGAGCCTTTTGCTCACAGTATTCACCAGGTTACAAGTATTATTGTATTTTGTGCAGCTGGTTCGATGAAAGGTTGTTAAAGATGACTTCATTGTTGTGTAGTGGACACTGCTGGCTGCTGCCTGTAAGGACTGCTTGGCTACTGACTTGAATACATTATGCACTTGTATGGTTGTTGTTTTCATATTTAGGATCATCATTTTCCATGTAGTAGCTGTTAAATAATAGTTATGTAGCACTAAGTAGGCGAAATGGTATCTGTTTTTATTTGAACCTCCAGCTTATTAAAGACCTGCACTCCTTCGCTCTGCAGATATAAAAGCCAGCTTGTTTATCTGTGTTTATGCACAGTTTGAGGTGGCTGTTTCATGCATGTTGCCAGTACACATGTTGATGGTTGATCTATGCTTTTATGTGTGATGTATGTGTGAACTGATGCCAGTTGTTATCATGTATTACAGTTGTTTGTGGGTGTGGGCTGGGACAGGCCAGCTCGCCCACTCTGACCTTTGAAGGCAGGAGCGAGGCTTTCTGAATTAATACTCTTTTGCAAGATGCTTCTACCACACATCCATTTCCATACATTAGTGGTTAATTTACTACAGAAAAACAACTTGTTTTGATTAAATGAAATGTAATCGGGCTTTGCTGTGTGTATGTTCAGGTGCCCGATGCCATTCAGAAGTGCCAGCGTGCAGGCATCACAGTGCGTATGGTTACGGGAGACAATATAAACACGGCCCGGGCCATAGCCATCAAGTGTGGCATAATCCACCCGGGAGAGGACTTCCTGTGCATCGATGGCAAAGAGTTCAACAGGAGGATCCGCAATGAGAAAGGAGAGGTACAGCAAAGTGTCGGTGTGAGAGGAGGACAGACACTGAAAGAGACTCATGGCAGAGATTTGAAGGGAAAATAAACTGCAAACACTTGTCCCTCTCTTTCTGTTTGTGTGTGCGTATCTGCGTGTGCACGTGCAGGTGGAACAGGAGCGTATCGATAAGGTTTGGCCTAAACTGCGAGTTCTGGCTAGATCATCACCGACCGACAAACACACACTTGTGAAAGGTGAACTGGTTGCACGTTTTTCGCTCTGATTTTTACTTCGATCACTTCTGTTGCCTTTCCTCATTTCAGATCCTTCATTCTTTCTGTGTATGTGCACTTCCTCACATGCTGCTTGGTTTAACTCATGATCACAGGGATCATTGACAGCACCATGGCAGACCAGAGGCAGGTGGTGGCTGTGACAGGAGACGGGACCAACGACGGGCCTGCTCTGAAGAAAGCTGACGTTGGCTTTGCGATGGTGAGCAGCCCTCCGTTCCTGCTTTGTTTGGCTGTTTGTTCACGTCTTATCCTGCATTCCTGTGAGACTGATCTCAGTCAACAAATGTCTTCTTCACCTCTGCAGTATTTAGGGATTCTTCTCAGGCACCCTCACTGTAGCTGTGTGGATTAGGAGCTCCCCCTAGTGGATTTCTACACCAATACAGTTTTTCTTCATAGATTACATACATAGATTTTATATATATATATGTATATAATTTTTTATAAGATCAAGTTCTGTCGTGTGGCCTCACAGTTGATTACAGTTAGTGTAACAGGCTGAAACATGCTGCAGCTGTCAAACAGAAATCTCCAGGTTATTACTGACTGCAGCTTGTATATATATAAATACTATAAAAACTCTTCCAGGGTATTGCTGGTACAGATGTGGCCAAGGAAGCATCAGATATCATTCTTACTGATGATAACTTCAGCAGCATCGTGAAAGCAGTCATGTGGGGCCGAAACGTCTACGACAGCATCTCCAAGTTTCTTCAGTTCCAGCTTACTGTCAATGTGGTGGCCGTCATTGTGGCTTTCACTGGCGCCTGCATCACACAGGTCAGAGGGAGTATTTGCAAGAACCACAAATCAAATGAAAAAACAAAATGTTTTTGAAGTTAAAGATTGGATTGGTACATGAAAAGCTTACGTGTTTCTGTTGCCGTTCTTTAGGACTCTCCTTTGAAAGCAGTGCAGATGTTGTGGGTGAATCTCATCATGGATACGTTTGCGTCGCTGGCTCTGGCGACAGAGCCTCCCACCGAGTCTCTGCTGAAGAGGAAGCCGTACGGTCGCAACAAGCCTCTGATCTCCAGCACCATGACCAAGAACATCCTGGGACACGGAGTCTATCAGCTCATTATTATCTTCACTCTGCTGTTTGTCGGTGCGCACCGTTATTTTGCTCTCTCATGCTGATGCAGCATTTTAGAGATTTAAAACGTATGAAACTGACTCTCGTTCTCTGCTTTGTTACCTTTCAGGTGAGCAGATCTTTGACATTGACAGTGGCCGCAATGCTCCTCTTCACTCTCCTCCCTCTGAGCACTACACCATCATCTTCAACACCTTCGTCATGATGCAGCTGTTTAATGAGATAAATGCTCGCAAAATCCACGGAGAGAGGAACGTTTTCGACGGTATCTTCAGGAACCCCATCTTCTGCTCTATTGTTTTTGGCACATTTGCTGTGCAGGTAAGCGGATGGATTTTTGGATTATATTAATTACTCGTTTTTCTTGGTTCGTGGTATAGATGCTGTTTTTAAAGATAAAAAATGTATCATTTCACGGGTTTTTGGCTTTGCTTTGCGTAGATTGTGATTGTGCAGTTTGGAGGGAAGCCATTCAGCTGTCAGCCTCTGAACCTGGAGAAGTGGATGTGGTGTGTTTTCCTCGGTCTGGGAGAGCTTGTGTGGGGACAGGTAATAGGCACACTTCTCCTTGTCTTAGTCTTTTGATCAATTTTCCCGTCTGTGCATCTCCACAGTAAGTGCATCATTTTTTGCTTCTGCATCACTTAGTGCTTTTACTTCTCTGCGGATTAGGTGATAGCCACCATACCCAACAGCAGGCTGCGCTTCCTGCGGCGGGCGGGGCAGCTAACTCAGAAAGATGAGCTGCCAGAGGAGGATGTTAACGAAGAAAACGAGGAGATCGACCATGCAGAGAGGGAGCTGAGGAGAGGACAGATCCTCTGGTTCAGAGGGCTCAACCGCATCCAGACTCAGGTGAGGGCAAAGGACAGACACTTTAAATTCACATATATGGATATAGCACATGAGATTTAAGCTCACTTACTTTAAAAATCGATTCATTATTACTTTTAATCTTAAATAATAATATACATTTTGTCCAGATATGTAATAACAGCACTTGAAGAGAAATATGTCACCCCTGATGTTTTCTTTTTTTTATTGTTTGTCTGTGTTTATGGTCAGATCAGTTCTGTGTAGGTCTCTCCCCCTCAGACATTACATGAGGAAACAGTAGACTGTATGTTAAATGTTGTTCATGTTAGTCAGTCACAGTTTTAAAGTCCTTTTATCTCAGATGAGTTACTCAGGAACATAAAGATGACATATTCCCCCGCTGGACCGCTGAGATCACCTCCGTGGACATGTGGAAGCTCGAAGGGTTAAATACAAGTAGCCACTGAACTGTTTTCTGAACTCTGCAGACCGGTATCACTGTGATATTGCAGACAGTCTGGCCCGTGTGCCGGATCTAGTTTCGTCTCACTGATGTGTTACTGATGGGCCTGGGTGAAACTATCCCATGATGCAGTGCTGTGGACAGATGCTGCCAGACATCCTCAAGAGCAAGTTAAAATACAGCCTGAGCAGAGTTCTGCACAGCTGGCAAGTGACAGCTTTTAGTCTTAAAGAAAAACTATAATTTGCTAATATTTTAGTCTGTTATTATGAAATTAAAATGTGTCCTTTTACATAGAAGTTATGGTCAGAAGTTTACATGCACTCGTTATGGGCATGAATGTCATGGTAATTTGGGTGACTCTTCTTTTTCTAGGGAGGAATGTACAGAATGTATCTTTAATGACTTCAGAAAACAAGAATTGGATGCACAAGTTTTAATAAATTTTTGATTTTCTGCGGGCTCAAATATATACAGACCCCCACTAATATTTGATTAAACGTCCCTTAGCAAGTTTCAGGATATTTTTGGTAGTCATCAGCAAGGAGAAGTTGAAGATTTTTGAAGCAGTCCTGCTTCATCATTCCATCTACTTTCTGCAATGTGCCAGAACCACCAGCAGCAGAACAACTACCGCCACTATGCTGATGATGCAGTGTTCTTCACCTTTAGTCCCACAAACAAACCTCTTGTTATTGTGGTAAAAACACCCGAAGCTGCCAGTTTTGGAATGGGGTGACAGACTTCTTCCAGTCTTGGCAAAGTGGCGACTCATCTGAATAACTTGTTGTTTAAACTGAAAGAAACCTTCCCAGCTGGTGTGAATCTACAGTTCTCCTTCTAGAGTTCCCGGAGTTCCTGGACTTTCCCATTGTTCTGAGTATTGATCGATCCAACGACGGCTGTCAAACAAATTATTTTCATTATGGCAAAGAAAAACTGCCAGTTGTACTCAATTATGATCATTAATGAGAAGTTAATAGGCTGTGGGCTTGACTTATTAAAAGTGAGTGTATGTATATATTTGAGCCTGTGTGGATAAATTCAAACATGTGCACCCAGTTCATGTTGTTTAAAGCCATTAAAGCTGTGTGCTGTACAATCATTCCACACTGGAAAAAGAACTCTTCAATTCATTTTTTAAAAGTCCCAAATTATCATGGCATTCATGCCCATGAC